>JAEQBH010008606.1:0-186239 GCA_016808115.1 Tetrastigma voinierianum
AAAATATGCATATTAATTCCTTTAAGTATAAAATATACTAACCTCCAAATGCAGCCATTGATAAATTAGATCTGAATTCCCATTAGACAAAGAACACCGTAAAAGTAGTGCCTATGGATACACTACTCTCAAACCACTCTCTTCTGCTTTCTCAGAGCCCTAATCACAAAGATACTAACATATCTTGTTTACTTGCTCTAGGCCTTTTTATAGTTTGTTCAAGTCATAATGGGTTTTTAAAGAGAGTTGGTCCTCTAGTCCAATGGGCCAACTAGAGTCTTATAGAGAGTGTGTGATCAAAGGCCCTAGTACAAAATAGTAAACAAGTCATTCCCATTAATGACATAAAATTGTATGTGAGTAACTCGTTATATCAAGTCCATAAAATTATTTTTCTAATAGTTGAGATATTCATGGTGGTTGAGTTAGTGGCTTATCAATGCTCTCGCCTTGCACATGAATGTTGTCCTCAAGGTTCGTTTTGATGAAATTAACAATTACGTATCTCCATGGTCACATCCCAAATAGCATCGTTCATCGGCAACATTGTCTTCTAATTCCCCCCTCGTTTCCTCTTCCACATTGGCACTCCAATTTGCCAAAGTTATTTCTCGTTCTTCTTTTTTTTCTACAGTGCCTTGATATTTAAAAAATTGATCAAAGAATTGGTTTACTTGATTCAACCATTCATTTTGGCTCATCACCGAAATACCTTGGAAATTCCAATTCTACCGATGTAGATGGAAAAATTTGTCGTCCATCATCGTTTCGGCTTTCATCATTTCAAATTTCACTCCGGATAATCGATCCATTGTTGTTGGACAACAATGCTTTCGATAATTTGTTGATGGTTTCTTTTGTTTGATGGAATGCAGTGGGCCAAATTCCATCCTCTGCATGCCATCTTGAAGTGCTCCTAGCCTAGTCTCCAACGGCTCAATCCTTTCCTTAACGGTGGCCATGTGAGTTAAGCTCTAATACCATTATAGGTCCCAGCCAAAGCTTAAAATAAAAATAGAAAAGATGCTCTCTTTGAGTGAGAACTAACCGCAAATTTTGAACCTTTATGACTGCCTATTTTATTCCCCTAGAAAAGCTTAAATACAAAATACCATATAACCACTCATCCAAATCTCACGGCCACAACCTTAATGGATATGACAAACAACCTAGAAATTAATGCCTAAACCAACGTGCAGAAAACTAATAAGTAATGGGACTCCAACTAAAACTACCATTAATGCCCATGACTCAATCCATGTAATTCAAGTCGTGGTGGTTGAATTTGTGGTTTATCATACCTAAATTGGGTTTGGGTATGGGTCAGGTTTTTTATTAATTCATCTGCCTCCTCGACCCTAAATGTACTTATATTTTTTATACATGGTAAAAATATATAAACTTACATTAGGTCGGGTGAACGAGACTCAATTAACTCTAAAGCTGACAAGCAAACAAACACTAGGTCTTTTAAAAATCTCAAACCCTATCCATATCCGACTGGTATCTTAGCATCCCCATCCTGATAAGGGTGGGGTGGGGTGGGTTTTCCCACTCTGCTCAGTTCAAATTCATGGGAAAGAGCTGAGAACATGAATGCTGATTTTTACCAACTCTAATAGATCTAAATCCTCTCATTTCACTAGCTCAAAGGGGAGAGTAAGGTAACCCAAGATGATCTTGGAAAATAGAGATGAATACAATGGAGAAGAGAAACACACTCAAATATCAATTTATATAATAAACTCTTGAAATTACATAAACATTCACAATCTCTTGAAAATAGAAATAAAAAGAAGATGCATGAAGAACGCAGGACTAAAACAAGTTCTTGGAACTTCGTCCAAAAACTCTATTTCATCTATTTCTCAATAAATTTTTAAGAAAATTAGAATGGAAATAGTCTTAGGATTGATAAAAAAAATTTCATTTTTCTATATAATATTTCAAAAAGAAGAAAAGTCACACTTATAAAACACTCTTATAGTTGAAAAATGTAGTTACAAAGAAAAGAAAACTCATTGTTTTCTTTAACCTCTTAAGATTGTAACATCCTAATGTAGGGAAAATACCCCGAGATCAACCTTGGCAAAATATCAACTATAACCAAAAAATAAAATAAGAAAAATAAATGATACAAGGATTTACGTGGAAAACTCCTTTACTGAAGAAAAACCACTAGCCAACTTAGACAAAATCCACTTTGTAATAAATTTGTACAATTACATAGATTTTCACCGCTCACCCCACAAAAAAACCGAGACCAATACAAGAGAAAATACAAACACGGAATAACCAAGTGTTTACCCACTATCCAAAGATAGCTACACTATAAATCTCAGTAGCCAAACCCCGAAAGACCCACCCCTTGCTCTTTCTCACAATTTTCTCTTCTACCTTACTCTTCTCTTTGCTCCTACTTTGGATCCTTCTTGGATGATTTTCTAAGCTTCTCACTTGCCTATTTATAGGTCAAGGGGAGAAGACATCTTGCTCAAAACATGGAGCCTAAAGAGAGAAAACAAGGAGACATGCTTTCATGTTTCATGAATGTATGTCTCTTTAAGAAAAAATAAATGGGAATGGATCCCATCAAATGAGGTGGTGCCCTCGTAGGGGACCCTACTCTTCGATCACACCATCGACTTCATTGAAGGCGTACGCAATCTTGTTCCATCCTACGCAACACTCTCTTTCTTCGAAAGTGGGAATCTTTAGGCTAATGTATCGGGATTGAATTTTGTCTAATAAATACCATATTATCTTAAACTGAGAATCATACGCCATCATAACGAGTATACAAAACACTTAAAACTTTTACTAGTTCCAAGACTTTCTTTGTTGACACATGTCGATCATCTTGCTGACTATGATGCAACTCCACATGTTTCGCTTTCCCCAGGAGTTCTTGACCATCCAACATGCGTCCTACCACACACCTTGCACAAAATTGCTAAACCAGTGCCCATGAGCAAATGTGGACTCGCTAACGTGAAGCACATCCTCTTTCCATGGAAACTAAGCGAATGCACATTTCCTCGGGAGAATTTCATCGTAGATATTCTTATGTTAGTTTGGGAGTTAGAGCCATTTTCTGAACTAGCTCTACCTTTTGTACAATTTTTCTTAATGTGCCCAGATTGAATCAATATATCCTTGACATGCACTTGCCACAATCCAAAATTGATTCTCCGTCAAATTTCTCGACATCAAACTTCGGTATTCAACGACATTTTTATCCTTGATGAACCACGAATCGTATTACCACTTGTAGGGAAAATACCCTAAGACCAACCTTGGCAAAATATCAACTAGAACAAAGAAATAAAATAAGAAAAATAAATGACACAAGGGTTTACGTGGAAAACTCCTTTGTCGAAGAAAAACCACTGGCCAACCAAGACAAAATCCACCATGTAATAAATTTGTGCAAATTATATAGATTTTCACCGCTCATCCCACAAGAAAACCGAGACCAATACAAGAGAAAATACAAACATGAAATAATCAAGTGTTTACCACTATCCAAAGATAACTACTCTATAAATCCTGTATTAAACCTGAGAAAGACCCACCCCTTGCTATTTCTCACAATTTTCTCTTCTACTTTACTCTCCTCTTTGCTTTCTTTGGATCCTTTTTGGATGATTTTCTAAGCTTCTCACTTGCCTATTTATAGGTCAAGGGGAGAAGACATATTGCTCAAAACATTAACCCTATAGAGAGAAAAAAGGAGACATGCTTTCATGTTTCATGAAAGTATGTCTCTTTAAGGCAAAAATAAATGGGAATGGATCCCATCAAATAAGGTGGTGCCCTCATGAGGAATCCTACTCTATTACCTAAAACATAAATATATGTTTAATTCTAAACAAATATTTAATCTCAAATGTTAAAAGCATATGGTCTTTCTCAACCTCATAAGTTTTGTAACAATCCAATACTTTATTCATATGTTTATTACACACATTAAATATGGTTTACTCCCAAAAGAAGTTATGTAACATTTCAAATTTTTATTCGTATGTTTAATCCACCTATTAAACATGATTTATTCTTAAATGGATGTTACAAACTTATTTCGCCATTGAATGAGTAACTCTGTATATATATAACTTAGATACTTAAAAATGTAACTCTTTATACTTAAAATGTCATGAAAAGTGTAACTATTCTTACACTTAAAATATTATAGAAATATGCATATTACAATTATTTTTAACCAAGAATATGTCTTGAGATATATAACATATGACAAACATGAGGAAAATTGGCAGAACTCTCAAATTTCCATGGTAGCTAGACACCTGAAAAAGAAAAAAAAAAGATGGAAACATACGGAAAGCACATTATCCCTCAAATTTCTTGTCTTCAACCCAGATCATGTACATGCTACAACTCTGCAAAGCCTCATAGCTTTCCTCCTACCTGAAATTGAAGCTACTTCCCCATCTCTGAATGCTCCTTCTGCAAATCAGACTCACTTCTCCGATTGAATGATCTTTCCCTGATGGGGGCCAAAAGGGGCTTCCATGATCGAGCTTTCCAAGACCCTTTTCCACCACCACCAACCATTACTTCCACCCTCACATCCTGACCCAGAAAATTATTAGAACTCCGACTTCTAGCCGGAGAAGAACCAGTCCTAGATCCCGGGGACTTGGCCTTAAAACTGACATCGTTTTGGCAATTGCAGTGGGTTACTCACCGTAGAGCCATGTCCATGGGAGAAGGATTGGAATGGAATGTCGAGAAGGGCAACAGGAAGTAGACTTGGCCGGGATCGAGCTGAGTGTCGGGCTTCAACGGCTTGGACCCTACTGAGAGAAGCTGAGCTGGGGTACATACAAAGTGCACCGGCGGCTTACCGGTGACTTGGCTGACGGTTACCGGAGGGTCGAATTCTTCGACATAGCCGTTGAGGTGGACGACGCGGATGTTGCTGAAGGTAGAAGACGATGATGATCTGCATGAAAATCCACAACCCATCTCTCTTTCTCTCAGTATCTTAGACTCAGACACTCAGTCTTTGTGTGTGGGGGTATGATGGCACTAAGGAAGATATAGGATTTGTATATGGTGTGATTGGATGTCAAGAAATTTTCGTGTCCTTATCTTATTGACTAAAAGGGAGGTCTTCCTTATATTTGCTGACCTACTCTTTTACTTTCATCTAATAGGTAGAACCTTTTTTTCTTGGGTCACTCCTCTTGTCAACATCAATTCCTCCACCACCATTTTGAGCTGGGAAGAGTTTTAAAAAGTGGGTAAAAAGAGAGCAATCTTATGTGTGTGTGTGTATATATATATATATATATATATTGTTTCATTTATCTTACGAAATGTTAAAGAATAACATATGATCGAAATTCGATTAAAAAATAAGGATACTAATATAAACATGTTATATATGTCCTGTTTTTGGGAAATACTTATTTCCTTGGTTAGTTTTGGTTATTAGAAAATCTTGAGGAAAAATGTAAAAAGAAAATAAAAAGAAAAAGTAAAAAAATAAAAATAAAATGGATAAATTATTTTATTTATTTTAACTAAATTCTTTTTAAAAATATATAAATTTTCTGCTAATTTAAAGTTTCAAGATAAGAATCAAATATAAGGAAACTTATTTTTAATATTTTTAAGAGCAAGCGATCTTATGAAAAAGTAGAAAGAAAAATTTTGAAGAACAAAACTATGGTTATATATAATCAAAAGTTGAAAATTATTAAAATAATCCATTTATAAGGTTATATTTAGTTTTCGTGATATTAAAAAAAACAATTGTTTTATTTTTATGAAAAAATTCAAAGAAAATCAATTATAATTAAAATGAACTAAATTTTTTATGCATTTTAAAATTATTTATTCTTTATCTTGAAAAGTTAAAATAAGAAAATAAATTTGAAATATCAAATAAAAAATAATTTATCAGTATTAACTATAATTTTTTATTTTTCTTCCTTGTTTTTTTTCTCTTCTCTTGATTTCTTTCTTTAGTTTTTCTCTTATAGATTCTTTTATCAGTTCAGATATTTGTTAATATTGAAATATGTTATTATGATTATACCATTCTATAGATAAGAGATCATGAAATATAGAGTGGTTAATTTTTGTAAAAAAAAAAGATTACAATTTGTTTTATTAATTTCATTTTAATCCCATTTTTTCACATCTCAATTTTTTTTTTCATCTTGAAATTTTATTTCCTTATTCATATATTAGTGTTCTTATCCCATGACTTAGATTTTATAACGATAATTCGAAGGTTTCCTTAAAACAATTACTACCGACTTCAAAATGCTCCGTCAAGATTGATATATATATATATATATATCCCATTTCACACGGACTCAACTTTAACCATGACTTCCACAACGATGTTCAGAGTTTGCTTCAATTTTGGTTGACTTGGTCTCACATAATTACAAATATATTCATCATTTTCCACCACCACTAAAGTATTCTAAGTGTCACATCCTTGGAATCTTTTTTTCTTCCAACGTTGGGCCCCCTTTTCATATTATATTTGTTCTAAGATATGCCGTGTTAGGGTTTCCAATCGTTCCAACCAATGAAAATGTTGATCCTTAATGCATGAGATCACATAAAAACTATCCATACAAATATAGCCCTCTTCTCAAATTTTCTAGTCCTACATTGAATCGAAATATTTTTATACATTTGTGAAATTGAGTTACTAAATATATCTGTATATCACTATCGATATTTGTATTCTAAATGAATAATGATACGAATAATATTAAAGGAAGGCAATAAAATTGTCACTATCTTCGTTCCAAGCACTTCAAAAGAAGATAACATATTTCGAAAATCAAGATTGATGATTTGAGGATCTAGTTCCAGAAGTCTTTGGAAGTCGTCCTAGCTGAAGCAGTTCTACAAGACAAGTCGTCCTATCACTATCAATGGTCACTAATTCATGTTTCCTTAGGGTTATTAGAGATTTATCCAACAGTTAATTTTAAAATCCTATGGGATTAATCGAGCTATGCACAAATTAACCAA
This sequence comes from Tetrastigma voinierianum, assembly GCA_016808115.1. NCBI lineage: Eukaryota > Viridiplantae > Streptophyta > Magnoliopsida > Vitales > Vitaceae > Tetrastigma > Tetrastigma voinierianum. The sequence goes on from JAEQBH010008606.1 coordinate 7,027, forward strand.
AACAGCCATGATTATTAAAATATATCAACAAATCACTGAGTTATAATTTATTCCTTAGCCCACTACTTACCAACAATAAAGTTGATTTCTATGATTTTAATTTTATTTTTCTTTCAATTTCTCCTTAGGTAAAGATTGGGACCGTTTCTTCACTCTCATGGGTTAGACAGAATATTAAATTGAGAGATATCTCAAAGATTTAGGTTCAGATTATGTAAGGGTTTACTATGGATGTTGAAAGTACTAGAGAAACAAAATTTGAGGAAATTTAATAAATTACTTATATATGCTTAATTGAACTATCTTTTTATTTAATTTTTTGACATGACTAAAAAATTTAAAATTAGTTGAAAATTTGAGTTTTAATTACATTTAATTTTTTTTATATTTTTCAAGGTGAACCAAACATGAGAGAATAATTGTTATTTACTATTTTTTCCGCATCTTTCTATGCCCCTAAACAGCCTCAAGTGCTTTAGAGTTACTTTGTAACATAAATTAAAATCATTTGTACCAAATTTTATTTTAACAAGATAAATATGATGATATCAAACACACTTGTGTTTTTCTTTTCTTTTTTTCTTTAAATGTAAAAAAAAACTACGTACCCTAATAGTCTTGTTTCTTTGTCGATGTCTCTTTCTTTAAAACTTGTAGTGTGGGCAATTTGGAGAGGATGGTTTAGTAATGGTGAATGAAAAGTTGATTATGAATGATGAGGAAAATATATATAAAGAAGGATTATAGTATACGTTGGGGCCTAAATTGTATCTTTGCCAAGGCCTACCTTTGTGATGTCACCAGAGGTTCAAGCACATTTTTTTTGAATTAAAAGTTCAAAGACCCACAAATTAGGATCGTGGGATTTCTGGAGATAGAGTCAAAATGAAGGTGAAGAGACAAAAATTATGAGCCAGTCTCCAGAGAGAAGTACTAATAAAAGGAGAGTTGTTTCAATGGAAGGAAGGAAGAAGAAGATAAATCATCAACAATGAAGAATCAACATGACATTTAGCACTCCATCAAATTCTAGCATTTTTCAGCAATTTTAACAATTTTCTTTTCAATTTGTAGTAAAGCCTATGCTCTTTTCAAGTTCTGTTTCTCCAATACTTGTCATTTCAATTATTCCTAGTGAAATTTAACAATTTCTTCAGCCTTCAGTCTATTTATTGTAGCATTATTTACTTAGATTATGTGAAACTGTCAAGGGAACTAGGGAACCTACTTTTCACCATATTAGAAGTTTAGGCGCAATATTAGTTTAGAAACACTTCAATTTCATGGCACGTCCATATTTTCTAATTTTTATTTTGTATGTTGAAGTGAAATTCACCAATATATTTTTGGCACCCCCGATGGGACACATCTTTGTTGAAGATGCCACGAAAGTTGAAGAGTAAGACAGTCATAGAGTCTCAAGGCTCAAGATTTGATGCTGCATATGCAGCACATACATGAAGGAATTGTTCAAACGATGGTTGATGTACCTATCCATCTTGCTAACACTTTTGATGATTTTCATGCTTTGATAGAAGAATTGAAAAACAAGAGTCTCGATGGCCTGGCCACAGCTGTCTTAGCACCGAATGGCCTAGCGTGCCAAGGTCACACGAAGGAGTTGAAATAATAATGTCAATCTCAAGTGAAGCTCTAGAGTAATCTTGTGAGTTATGGGTAGAATGAGACAACATAGACAAGAAGTTGCTTTTGACGGTACACTTGGTCTTGCTGCTTAGGGGCAAAGATTCCTAGAATTTTCGTGAAGCTGGTGAATTTCACCGCTCACATGTGCAAGTTGACAATCGTTAACTTCCTCCCCATAGGAGGAAGGATGTAACTCTGGTGAGTGCAACTGGTGGTCGCTCTTTAATGCCGCTTGTGAACAATAGCTCCTCAAAGGTTCTTTTCTCACACCAACCTAGCTACACAACTTGGAGTTTATAATGAACCACTTCCTTTTGTTGGAGGCTAAGGGGCACTATTCACCAACCCTTTGGAGTAGGTGCTAATAGGAAACAACAGATTTTCCAACCTTTCACCATACTTGGAAGCAATAAGGGAGGCGGTACAAATGTTGTATGGGCCGAATCTTACGAAAATTGATCGCCCAGAATTTTACAAGCCATATTCGAACATAATAGATGATTCGTCATATGTCAAGTGGTTACTTAGGAGCTCGAAGAATGCACAAAAAATGATAATATCTAGTTTCAACTGTGGGTAGTTCATGGGTTATTGTAGGTATAGTGGCTCTAGGGTTATCCACTGGAATGGTTATTTAATTTTTTGACCATTATCAACCTATGCTTAGTGCTAAATTAAGAAAAGTATCGATTTTTATGATGTTGAAGTGGTGACTTGAATAAAAACTAGATTTTTAATGAAGAAGCTAATTTAATTAATAAAAAGAAGATCTCGGGGTTTTGCTTTGTTATGGTTTCATTCCTCGGATAGCTTAGGTAGATTTTATTTGCTTGGCCATCCAGCTCGTGAAATCAGCCTATAGTTGATCCCCCCAAACCCTCATAGTTTGTCCTCTACAGATTTAGATGAAATCTCAGAACTTAGGTGTACACTATGTAATTTTAATTAATTATGAGTTGCATTAGGTTTTCACTTAAGTCTTTTAGGTTACTTGTAGATTAGATAACTGTTCGTTGACAACAGGGGAAGGATAATTTTACAACTACCCAACGTACCTATTGGGATGACCAGATTTCAAACAACTAATTAACCAAATTTCAATTGTCTTAATTTTTACTCGATCTACTTCAATACCCCTACTGAACTCCCAAGTGGCCCAAGACTATACCTCTGTCTAACCAGTTAATATTTCCTCCAATTTAGCACAAGGTTAGCCTCGCATCTTTCATAATTAGTTCCAAATTTTTGAGGCAATTATCAAATGAAGAACCCATTAACCGAAAAGTCATCCATGAATACTTCATAATTTGCTCTACCAAGTCATAGAAAATGGTTGTCATGCATCTTGGAAAGGTGCCTAGAGCTTGCACAACCCAATGGTATGTATGTATGCTGGTGCCAAAGGCAAGCAGCGTATCTTTATTGAACCCCAATGGCGATGGCTATTCACTACACTCTGAAAAATCATCAAGAAATTAATAGTATTCATGTCAAGAATGATCTAGCTTCCGATCAATGGAAGTGGTAAATCTGAAGTGGTCTTTCCTAGTGGCCTTATTCACTTCATGTAGTCGATGCATCCTCCAACTTGTAAAAGGAATAATTCATTGTTTTTACTACAAATATTCCATTTTCTTCGTACCACTAGATTGGCCACCCATGGACTATTTGAGATCTGTAAATTACTCATGCTTCGCCACTTCGACACTTATTTTCCCACAACCTCTTTTCATAGTGTAGTTTGCCTTCTTTAAATTAATAGAGGGGTTACCTCATCCTCTAGCAATATTCTTGTTCCCTAAGGACCCTCAATAATCTCTTTTCCTTATTCAATGAGAGATCAGAAGAGATTATAACTTTGTATGTGGAGGATATGCTAAGATAGGCAGTTACCAGATGTGCCGAAAGTTCGCTTACTCACTATTGGTGCTTTCTCAATAGATGGACTAGACTTAATAAGTGTTCTTCCCTAGAGTCTCAAAATATTTTCTTTTTATTCGACTAAATGAGTCCATCCATGCTACACATTTCTTCACTTCATTCTCCGCCATTTTGTCACTTCATAATATGGTAGTTCCTAAGGGATCGATTGAATCCTTTGTTGGTTAGACACTATAGCTTCCACTGTTTCGAGGCGGAAAGAACTATCACTTCCTACCGGGCATCTCATAGCATTGAAGATGTTGAAAGTCACCTCTTCTTCGCACTCGAGCTTCAACTCACCTTTCTCGCACATCTATTAAAGCCATTCCAGTGAGCCATAAAAAGTCTCCTAAGATTATTGGATTTTCTTATCTTCATCCTTACATATCTAAACAATGAAATCAAACGGAAGCATAAACTGTTTAACTTAATCAATACATCTTTGTATGATGCCTTGATGCTCGAATCTAATTATTTGACAATTGAAGAGTCATTGTAGTTGGTCTTGCCTCGCCCAACCCAAGCTTCTTAAAAATTGATAAGGGCATGAGATTTATACTTGCCCCTAGATCACATAAAGCTTTCTCAAATTTGTTGTTTTCAATGAAGCATGGAATAGTGAAGCTCCTAAGGTCCTTTAACTTAGTAACTTTTTCGAGGATGGCACGCATTCTCTTTGATCGGTCCATTGTCTCAAGCACCGTGAAGCTTCCTCTTCTTGTTTATGACTTCTTTCATGAACTTCACATAGCTTAACATCTACTTTAAGGTGTCTGTAAAAGGTATGTTGATATGTAATTTCTTAAAGATTTCAAGAAACTTTGCGAATTTATAATCCAACTTACCTTTTCTCATCCTTTGAGGAAATGGAATGATTGGTTCAGGCTCTTTTGGGGGCAAGGCAATCTCTTTTCTCATGTTCTCAATCTCGGTTGGTCTATTTGTAAGACTCTCATTTCTTGTTTTTTTTTTTTTTTTTTTTTTTTTCGCCCAACTTTAATACTTAGCTTTTCCAACCTTAATTCGTCCTTCAGTTGTTTCAAACTTCGCTGATGGCCTCACACTACTTTTATCATCTTCTTCGAATTACCTCTTAAAGTATGTCAAGGCTAGCTCATCTATGTCCCTAGATCTCTAAGCCAATCGTGATTGGATTCTGGTAAAGGCTTGGTCCTAGTCTCTATCATGAACTGGATTTCAGCAAATCTCGCTTAGTTGTGCCATAGTTTCCTTCTGCGGTTAACTTTGCCTCCGAGGGAGGTCTAGCTTGGATCGGGTGGAAGTCCTTGTTGGTTGCTTCTTCATGAAAGTGTAGGTATCTTCCAACTTAGATTATAAAGGGGAGCAGGGGTTATTCTGTCTACAGCGGGTGCAAAAGGATTCTCCCACTTAGCACTCGAACTATGATGCGACCACTACAATACTCACATTACGAATAAGTAGAATAGTTTCAGACGTATGCATTGACCATTGTTGCACCGGCCGTGAGTCAATAAGATCAATGAGCAAACATCTCGAGACGCATCGATCTCATGGATTCGTGCAACTTTCTTAAAGCAAGGGAAGTCTCTCACTAGGGCCACAAGTAGTTGTTGAGTCCATGTATTCTAATAGCTCATTTCGCTCATCTTCATTCTTCTTCATCACACTCTGCATCTATAAAAGTTCGGGAATTGCTCACAAACCTTTAGAAATCGTGAGATTTGCATCCACCCCATCTACGAGGCACATTATGGCAATTCTCGTGTATATCCCAAGCCTCATGAATTGACTCACCCTCATGTTGAGCAATCCTATAAATCTCCATTTTCTGGTCGTGTAGTCTTGCTGAAGGAAGAATTTCTCTAAAAATTCATGACTAAGTCGCTCCAACCAAGAATAGAGTCCGGTGGTTGAGAATTTAATCAATTTTTGGCCTTATCCTCAAAGACAATGGAAAAGGCAAAGTCTCACTACCTTATCAAATACTTTTGTATTTTCACTCAGACACACATCTCTGTGAAGCTCCAGTCATGGCATTAGGGTCCTCATTAGCAAGTCTAGTGAACTGGTTGTTCTGCACTAGTTGTATAATGATTGACTTCAATTCAAAGTTATTTGCTTGAATGGTCGATCGCTAAATCACTGACTGAACCACGCTGGGCTGCATCGCATACTCTAGAGCCGGAGGATTCACTACTAGGAATCTCGACCTAATCCGTACATTTCCCACCCCAATATGATTTGACTTCACTTGTAACTTAGGGCTAAACATACTAATCCCTTCTATCTCAACTCGCCCATGGCTTCCGCCGAGATTTGCTCACTCTTCGCCCTCTCCTAACCTTTCTAATAATGTGCTTAGGTTCCGGATTAAAGGGAATTTTCTTCTTCCCTACTTATCTTAGCATACGAGATTCAACACCTTAAAAGAAAAATCAAACAAATAAGCTAAAACAAGAATCAAAATCCAAAGAAGAACTATAAGGAAATAACCAAAAGAAAAATAATTAAAAATAAAATAGCTACAACTATATCCAAATCAACATACATTTGTTTTAGTTAATATCAAAAGTTGCCTAATTCCCATTAAGAACACTAAAAACTTGTTGGGCATTTTCCATATTTACAATTTCCCCACAAGTAAACGAATCATACAAGTAATAAAGTGGACTCAATGAAGTCCAAGATGTTGAATCCATAGGGAACTAGCTATTGATTACTAACATAGTCGAACCCTAATAGGATGATTTTTCTTAATTAACCTAATTATGCTAAATGGTTGAATTGATTAAATATGGAGATGAAACTAGGGTTTCCGAGTTCACCTGGGATAATTCCACTGACTCAGGTTTTGTGAAATCCTAAAGCCTATAGTTATATTTCAAATGTCAATTGACCTAACCTATCGGGGTCTTCGCACCAACAACTTATCCTTAAGGCCCAACTATCGCTTCTAGCCTCAAACCCCAAGTCTTAAGAAACATTATGTATAACTAATCTCTACGATCACATGTGAGTCATAAGAATCTCTTGCCTATGGTCATCACATGGTTTAACGTCTCCGATCCCATCTTCTCATCTCCTCTCAGTCTAATCAGGCTTGAAAAGAAAACATACAAAAGGTGATCAAGTAGTTGCAAGCATTAAGAATAGGACAAAAAACATCAAAATATATATTAACTATTATGCTGAAAAGTTACACATTCAAGCCATAATCGTTCATAATTGGCTACATCGCAGTCTCTAGAACCTAAAACTATAACATATAATGAATCTAAAAAACAACAAACCCCATGTAAGTCATCAAGGGTGTAGAAAGAAATGGTGTTGCAACCTCACGATCCTCCTCCGTGATCTCACACCTAAGAAACTCCAAATTCTCCAATAGTCAATAACCCTAAAAATCACGTTTAGGGCTGCTTTTATAATCTTAAAAGATTCCAAGGGCATTTTTATCCTTTGGGTCGAGGTTCCCAAAGGATAAGGAACTTAGAAATTTTTGAATTCACTAAGGAGTGACTTCGAAATCTGGTAGAGAGTGGGCAACGGTTGTAAGCACCCCTTTCCGATTCGAACCTGATTTGAAGGCGCTAACTGAATTCATTTATCAAACATATTTCAATTAGACATTTAAAAGGCCCTTTTTTTTCTTTCTTTTTTTTCAAAAATTGCGGAAGCGTTTTCAATTGTTTCGGTAGGCCTATACAATTCACATTTAACCAAAATATATTTACAATGAAGGCATTCCATGCCCATTCAAAATAATATACAAAATCGCTTCGTGAGTTTGACCTTTTGATCACAAAACATCACTGTTCAAAAAATAGATGGATGCATATGATGGAGTATATACTTTACTCGCATCTTTCTTGATAACTTGTGTTTCCTGATCTAGTCCCAATCGTTAATCACTCGATACTCATGCATTGGTAAAAATAAACAATAAGCTAAGCATTTTCATGCTTAGTGGTTCTATGGAAATTCTCTCTTCATTTCATTTTAAATAGAAACATGCAATATTTATAAAACAATACTTTTGTACAATTGTCAATGACCAATGCAGTACAATACGTATCTACATTTTATTTTTTTTCAATAAATCAATTACAATTCATTGGTCATCTCAAGCTATGCATTTTCATATGCACTAAATCATTCAAATCACAAATCATGCACTTTTCAATCTCATTATTATTTTGCATTTTAGCCCTTATCGAATTTAACGTATGATTTCGGTGCACGGGATAACGAATCATCTCGCACGGTCCCGCTGGGCTGCAAACCGGTGTATATATATAATATGTACTTGGTTGGTGTACACTACCGATATTGTCCCGTTGAGCTATGGATCGGTATGCCACAATAGTACATTTGTTCAACTCTTATTGGTATACCAATTTATCCTTAACTTGAATTTGACAGCTAACATTCTATTATGGGAACTCCAAATCATTTTTAGGAAAATACATTATAGTATGTATTTTTATAAAAACAAATCATTTCAATAGTCATGCAATTTTCATGTCATTCATTTCGCAATCAATCAATTTCTCAAATTTCTTAACTTAAATCAACTAGCAATTAATTTCACAATTTATTTGCAACAAATCAATTTAAAACAATTCAACATGCAATTCAAACATTTTGGAGACAAGTAGAGGATTCAAATAATGAGAGAAAGTGTAGAACAAACCAAAAGCTTTGCACTTTTGATTCCAATCCGGAATCTCTATCTAGCTCGGTTTTCCATCATCAGCCCTTATTCCAATACACAATTAAAGAACAATATTATTCTTGCGTGCTAGTGATTTTGTTAGGGGTTGATTTTCGGGAGCTAATATCGCATTTCTCCCAATCTCATTAGCAAATAAGGGCAAGATACAAGCTCGGTATGGCTGTTAGTTTCCCAACTCAATCCATCACATAACCAAAAATACTAAATTTTTGTTCTGCCTTATAATCCTTTTTCCAACAGTACTCTTGATCAACTAAACCATCCCCAAAGGAAGATTAAGTCAAAAACCTCAAACAACCACTAACACCACATGTAAGGACCGTTATTTTCCAGCTTTATATTCTCTGGACTTTATTACCCAAAAATTATTCAAACGCTCTTCAAAAATTATGAAACTCTCCATTTTAGTCCTTTATATATCCAATGACATCTCTGCGAATGTTTAATTTAAAACTCCTTCTCTAAGGCCCTCAACCACATAACACAAACAGGGCAAAACATGTTGTTTTTTCAGACAGCAGTACCTTTAAAACGTGTCACCAAAACCAATCCTAATGTTGTCCAAAATTAACTTCAAACATAGATTTGATTAGCTTAGACCAAGGCCTAACCAACCCCCAAGCACCCAAAATCATATTATAAACCAATTGGTACAGTTTTTAACTTTAACATCTAGATTACTCTAATTTGCAAAACAAAATCTGCACAAAGCTCCACTTTGACATATTTTTGGGAACTTTGGGGTTATAAATTGTATACAATTCCTTCAAGTAAATTATTCCCCTATAATTCTAGTTTACCCAAAATTTTGAATCACTCAAATTGGATGAGTGAAACTCATTTTATGGCCAAAACACCATAACTACTCCCAAAACAGGGCATACCCGTGAGCTACCCGAAACTCACCTTTAAGCCCTTTTTCGGGAGCCTTAGTGCTTCAATTTGCTCTGGTCCCTTCTATACATTCGTAGCTCTATCTCTTATGGTTCTTTACCAATTGTAATCACTTCATTTGGTTGATTAAAACTTAATCTATAGCCAAACAAGAACAGGGATTTTGACAAATTTTTTACAGCATTTCCTTTGAAAACCACACGTTTCCCTTTTTACAAACACTCCTTCAAACCAATCCAAACCAATACCAAAACCCATTTACAACCAATACAAAACATCTTTATCCACATTTGGGGTTTTCCCCAACCCAAACACAAGAGAAAAGGGGCTAGGGTTTAGTTTCTTACCTTTGAATCTCTTGATTTTTCAACACCAAGCCTTCCTTCTTCTTTTTGATCTCTTGGAAACCATAAATGGGAAGATCTCCCACCAAAACTCTGGTCTTCTCTCAACCCTAGCCTTTTCTCTCCCTTGCTCTCCAAGAATGAAATGACATTTGGTCTTAATCTCATTTAATGGTTAAGGCCTTGTTTGACTTCCTATTCTTTGGCTTTCAAAATAAGTCTCATTTCTCATTTTTTGACATTTAAGTCTTCTATTTCACTTCATTTAACTCACATTAGCATTTAAGCTTATTCTATTTTTGGCCCTTAGGTCCTCATTTTACAAATTCCAAATTTGCCTTTACACTTGGGTAAATTCCGGGTTGTATATATTTTTTCGTTCTTAGGATTTAAATTCCAAAAAATTTCCATTTACTTTATTTTCTACCCTAAACACATAATAATAATAAAAAAGTATATATCATAAAAATACTAGAGTATTTTTGGGGCGTTACAACGGTGCTTCGAAACCTAGAAAAGAGTATGCAACAACACTTCAAGACGCCAAGCCACATCAGGTGAGTTCCTAAGTTGCTTCAAAAATATCATATTCCTCCTCGATGTTTATATCTCACTTGATGTAAGGACGGGACCAACATGGATGATCTAACGGTTTAAGTAAGTTAGGGTGATGGGGTAGAACTTTGATGAGTAAGGAATAGGTCTTGTCTCAAAGGTTATAGGGTTGATTTGGGGTTTATATATGATGGAAGAAGGGTTTAGAATGAAGGTTTTTTGGTTTGGAAAGGTTCAGGTTCGGTTTGATGCAAAACAACCTTGTTTTGAGTTAGTTTGCAGCTTTTGGTTTTTCTAAGGTATGGTTAGGGCTAGCGTGAATTTAGGTTTCATGTTTAGGGATGATGGCTTGTATGGTTTCTAGGTGAAACAAAGTATATGGAAATGTTTTTGTGAAGTATGGAACCAGATTTGGGAAGTTTCTTTAAGCTATGGTTACAATTGGATTTGGAAAGTTAAAAAGAGAAGATGATCAGATGAGTACATGTTATAGAAGGATAGGTGCTTAATTCACCACTCAAAGAATTCACCAAGAGATAAGAAGCCATGAACTCGCCACTCAAGGGAAGCCACCCAAGAGATTAGAGAACAAAATATATATTTCACCACCCAAGGAATCCATGTAGGGATAAGAAGCAATGAACAAGAAATAAGAGAACAAGAGAGAACTCTCATAAAGAGAAATCTGAAAATATTATTAAACTTGAACTGATTGTCAAAAGACTACATTAGGGGGGGTATATATAGGCCCCATAGTTTCTAAATAAAATAAAGAAACTCCTACTTTGACTTGGAAAACAAAGACTTTCTAATTTAAATAAAGCAACTCCTAAAAAGAAATAGCAACTCCTAAATTGACTAGCAAAACAAACTTTGTAAATTAAATAAAGAAACTACTACTTTGACTTGGAGAACAAATATTTCTAAAATAAAACAACTCCAATTCAAAATAGGAACAAAACTCAAAGTACTTGGATTTAGAAACATATTTGGTGTCTCCAAGGTTTCATGGCCTTCTGAATTTGAATTTTTCATAATAAATATCGAATTCCCAATGTATGTTGTAGAAGCTCTGCATCAATCCCCCATAGTTGAGAAAAAAGACTTGCCTGCAAGTCTTCACCATGATAAGGCCTCAATTCTTTGACATTGAACGAGGTGATGTATCATAGTCATCAAGCAACTTCAACTTAGCATTCTCTCCAATCTTGTTAATAATCCTGAAGGGCCACATGCTCTAGCTGCTGCAACTTGAAACACCTCTCGCACGAAACCTCTTGCTTAGGTGTAACCAAACCTGAACTCGAGGGCCGAATACTAGCCTTTGATAACTTTCACTTGCTTAATCTTCATATTGATAGCTGAGCTTCTACAACATATATTAGGAATTCGATCTTAATTTTAGAAAATTCAAATTCAAGAGGCTATGAAACATTAGAGACATCAAATATATTTCTAAATACAACTATTTTGAGTCTTGTTAATATTTTAATTTGGAGTTGTTTTATTTTAGAAAGATTTGTTCTTCAAGTCAAAGTAGTGGTTGCATTATTTAATTTAGAAAGTTTGTTTTCCTAGTCAAGGTAGGAGTTGCTATTTCTTTTAAGATTTACTTTATTTAAATTAGAAAGTCTTTGTTTTTCAAGTCAAAGCAGAAGGTTCTTATTTTTATTTAGAAAGTATGGGGCCTATATATACATCTCCTTAATGTAGTCTTTGACAATCAATTTAACTTTAATAATATTTTCAAATTTCTCTTTTTTAAGAGTTCTCTCTCTTATCTCGTAATGATTCCCCTTAAGCTACGACCCTTTGCTTTTTATCTCTAGATTCCCAGTGGGCGGGCATATCTCTCTTGTTCTCTAATCTCTTCTGGTGATTCCTTGAAAAGGTAGTTCGTGGCTTATCTCTTACTGATTCCCTTGAGTGCCTAATAAATACCTATAATTTTATGACCTCTACTCATTTCATTATCTTCTCTTTTTAACTTTCTAAATCCAATTATCCAATCACAACCCAAAACTTTCCAATTATGGTTCCATACTTCAAAACCCTTTCCAAATATTTTGTTTAACCTAGAAACCATAAATACAATCATCCAAAACCTTAGAGAAACCCCAAATCCATACATAGCTCTAGCCTACCTTAGTAAAACCCAAAAACTACAAACTAGCACAAAATAAGGTTGTTTTGCATCAAATCAAACTCGAACCATTCCAAACCTAAAATCCTTCATTCTAAACCTTTATTCCATCATATATAAACCCCAAATCAACTCCATAACCTTTGAGAACAGACCTATTCCTTACTCATCAAAGTTCTACCCCCATCACCACATAACTTACTTACACCGTTAGATCATCCATCACCGTCTCCGCCCTTGCATCACTTCCATCTAAGAGTATTTGTGTCATGGGAAACCTCGTGGTAATTCTCCTCACTTCAAGAGTTTATAAAAACCTAAAACCTGAAAAAAATAATAAACTCAAGGAAAACACCAGTTTTGGGGCATATGACTAACATATAGCTAAATTGAAGGGTTTTTAGGAGATTCACACTCGAAAATACTATGAAATATGAGTGTAAAAACACATAAATTGAGTGTTCATCAATATCTTACTGAATTATGATAACTCATAGGCTCACGTCATGATTCAATCTAAATCGATCTTGGCCGATGTGTATTACATATCAGTGCACTAACTATATTATTTCTTTCATTAAGAGGTGTTGACTATAATCTCTACTAAATTGTCCACATCTATAAACTAATTATAGACAATTTATCTACTTATAAGGAATTCATGACATGTAAGGGATGTGTATTGAATGCTTAGACCAAACCTGTATACCAATGAGATAACAATGGAATAGACAAGTCTAACTTACTTTATGTCTTACTTTTAAGGGCTCAATTCCAAAAAGTAAGAGTTCCATGTACATTGGAAACAAATGGTCTAAGTTGTCATGATTTCATTAGAGCAAGAATGCTTCTTTGATGTTGAGAATTGAGAAGAGGAATGAGCCACTGGCATTCAGAAGTAGTCAACGAACTCAGAGCTCATTCAGTTAAAAGTGGTGGATTCAATTGACACAGTTTGATCAATTTGGGGATTAGATGTGCCTACCTTAATTGGGTTTGGATAGTCATTGAGTTCACAAAATTTACCTGGTCATTTGTCCTTGAACACCACAGTGAACAAAGTGAAGTCGTGTCTCGTCTTCAAACTAAAGGTCAAATATAGAGGGATGTGCCATGAGACTGATGGAATGTTGATGTTCTTCTTGAACAACCAAGGTAGGGACTTCGAAATAGTGGTTAGCTAGAGGATCAAGCATCAAAATCTAGGCATAAGTTTGTGCGTAAGTGTCATTGACTTCTAAGAAATTCCATGATCGTAAAAAGCAAGGCCAAGACAAACTCAGTCATTAAGTAATGAAAAAAAAAGAAAATTACGTCTAAATTTGGGATATTACGTAACCATACTTCAAACATTCTTATTCAATTTAATGCAATATCAAATTTTATATTCAACAAACACAACGCGTAAGTAACAAATGTGAAAGCTTGAAATGGGTTTAGAAGTCCAATACGATTTTTCCATTTCATTGTCATATGAGTTTTTAAAGCCATCATCTGTTATTTACGTGCAAGTCACATATGTACAGTAAAATTATAAGAAATATATTTTGTCAAGGTTTTGTATCATATTTTTTCCTATTTTTGTCACATGTCCTTGATACTCAGGTCACATTCTTGCTTTAATCTTTTTGTCTATCTATATATATATATATATATATATATATATATATATATATATATATATATATATATATATATATAAATGTATATAGTTATTTGACAGCTATCCCAACATTTAATAGGAGCACAATATAGACATCAACATCACTAGAAAAATAGATTGAAAAATAAAACTATCGAGCTTCATATATTCATAAAAAAAACTTATATATGAAATCAATCTTTAAGAAGTTCACAATCCATCCTTTGGAAATATACCCTTTCTCCTAATGAGTCATGTTACATTATAATGTTGCTGGAGCCATAATCCCGATCAGCAGACTCCAATAATTTTCAGATTGCTTTCCAAGATAGCAAGACAGAACACATCTTGATTTTTCTGAACAAACAAACTGTTTGTATCCAGTACTAATTCAGCCCCTTCAGCAAAGTGAAATGTCAGTGCTGGAAACCCTCTAAGGTCTTCATTCACTCTTCCCTTGTAGCACAGCCACCCCGGAATTGGACGGTATATAACTCGCCGGAAGTGGCCTCCCACCAGCTTCCTAATTTCATTGCTGAGTGGGATGAATCCATCCTTGGCTAGGAATGTTGCGGTGGTGCCGGAGTCCATGATCACCCCGCCTAGGTCGGATTCCGTCATCTGAAAGACTGTTGGATCAATATCAAGCCTTGTTTCTCCTAGGCTTATCCCTAGTAGGGTTACATAGTAGAAGCCATTGAATGTTTGGAATGGGGCCACAGCCTTCCATCTTAACCCCATCACCGAATGCTAATTGATTATGGATATAATGTGGATCAAAAAGGTCTCCAATGCAGTAAGAGAATCTTGAACCTAATTGAGAAACTATAGATTTATCGCCCGCGCTTGGTCCTAATATTCCACTTTGTTGCCCATCAAACCGCCCCCGGTTTGAATGTCCACAGCCAAATAACACGGAAGATACAGTGACTGTGCCCTGGTCTGATGTCTCGAAAACGATATCTTCAGTGGCGAGGTTTCCAGATGTTGTGCTGCCATCTGCATATGATTCTTTGTAAATGCACTGGTTTTGGGGATTACAGTTCCTGTTGTGTAGCGAATTGGGGCAAATGGGAGAATGATATGGCAGGTCCATATATGTTGATGACTTGGAGGGATCGAAAATGGGGGTGGACTGTCGGAAACAGTCGGCACAGGGGCGGCATTGCACCCAAATGCTGAGCAACTGCTGGTGTCGATACTCACTAACTGAGGAACCTGCGGTCTTCCTATTGAGATATTCACAAGGAAGGCTTGGCCGCGGTCATCAGCCACCATATTAGCATGGATTTCATCACTGAGAAAAGCAGCTCTGGTGGTTCTTCTTCTTCGTTCAAGATTAATTGTGTCTTGGTGAATAAGACCAGTGACTAGTGGTCCAGGTTTCGGGATGGTGGCGGCGGCGGCGGTCACTGAGACTGAGAGAAGGGTAGTGAAGAATAAAGGATGGAAGAAGGAATGGAAAAATATGGATGTGGTTATTGACATGGCCACGATGTCACTGTAGCCTGAAATATCAGGCCGTTCATCTGACTGCTTTAGGTCTTGGATGTTATTACAAAGTATAATCTATCTATTTTTAACGGGTATTAATTATGTAAATCTACAAATTTTCTCATTAATTAAATGGAGAAAAAAGAAATTAATTTTGACAAATTTCCAATCAGTAATAATTGTCTTAATCGCTTTACAGCTAGGGCTACAACTTAGATGGTAAATCCAACTCAACTCGAGCCCAATCAGATGTTTCAGCGTTTTTTGGACATTACTTTTCGATAATTTGGATTGGACTTGGGTTCATTTTTATCAACCCGATTTAAATTGGACTTGGGCTTGGGCAAATAATTTGGGCAACTCGATCCAACCCGAACCCAAGATACATGTATAAATATTGTTACAGTAGCCCTAAAAAACATCATTTTTACCATTTCGACATTTCCTACTTCACAAGCCATCACCATTTCATCCATTCCATTTCCACACTCATTTGATATTTTCCAACACCATTGTGCTATCATCATCGATTTTCACAAGCCATTTGATTTGTTTATTGAGGTTTCTAGTTTGGTCAACCATCATTTCCTAAGTCGTGTATTTTCACCAATCTCGAAGTTAAAACCTAAAGGTACCATAACAATCTCTTTTTCTTTTTCAATAATTGACTTGTATGTTAGATTTAGACGCTTGATGTTGAGAGTGGTACGAGAGAAAAAAAATGATGTTTTGAATCATTTTTTTTTAAATAGATAGGACTCAAGTGTAGCTTCATTGATTTGAGTTTTTCTTTTCTTTGAAATATTGGTTTTTTTTTGTCAAACCATAAAGTGTCCTGAGCGGCCCGTACAAATACAAAAGGTGCCTTTAAGTCATACCCATGGATGAAAATATTTGACATCTAGACCGATATATCGGCTATATATTATGAAACTGTCAATCTTATTTCTTTTATTTTTGCAAGACTGGTAATCAAGGAGCCATTTAAATGCATTTCGGTGTTGACATTTTTGAAAGTATAATTAATTTTGAAAATGTTGTTGAATGATGATCTAAAGGAGATAGTCCCTCCTATGTACGAGAAAATAAGAGAATTTCCGAGAGATGGGAATAGTGTCAGAGAGAGCAAGGAAGCAAGATGGGGATAAAGATAGCTTTGTTGTTTTCCGGGATAAATCATACATAGGGTGGGAAAGCCTATTTATAGGCTCCCAAAGTGACCTTCCAATATCCTCATTAATGTATGAATTAATGAGGGTATTAATTACAGTATTAATGATGATTTATGTATACAAAATTCTAGATGAATCCATTCGTTGCAAAACACTGAATCCAGAACAACTTTATTGTGTGATGTTGAATCCAGGGTGGCTTTATTCATTTAAAAAATCTTTCGTTTATAACACTTTCCCTTGAATTACCACCCTTACGAATGTGCCTCATTAAAACCTTGCTAGTAAAACCCAGTGGGAAAAAACCTAGCGAAGGAAAAAGAGTACAACATTCTATATGTTAGTACTGCCTCATATCCAAGCAGTTTGAAAGATACCCTGCATCTGCATATCCAAGCAGTTGTTACTTTGATTCTTTTGAATAGAAGAGTCCCATATCAGATGTTCCTTTAAGATATCGCAATATGTGCTTGATACCATTCCAACGCCTTCGGGTTGGAGCATAACTATATTTGGCTAATACATTAACAGGAAAAGCAATATTTGGGTGCTGCATAAAGAAGAAAGATATTATAAGGCACCACACAAGACTAAAGATATTTGCATTCGCATCGTTAGGCTTCTTCACCCTTTTCAGCTGACGAATGAGTCCTTTTTCACATCAATGTAACTATCAACCATCGACAAGTCAAAGGGTGAGCTTCATTCATATAAGCATTTTAAAATTTTCTAGAATAGTCATCGTGGAACCAAAAATGCCAATAAGGAAGTGCTCTATTTGTAACCCAAGACAAAATTTTGTTTTTCCGAGATCTTTCATCTCAAATTCCCTTTTTAAGTAATTTGTCGTTCTTGTGAGCTCTTCGGGAGTCCCAATAAGGTTTAGATCATCAACATATACAACAATACTGTAACCGGTTTTTGATTTCTTAATAAAAAATGCATGGGCATATAGGAGTTGTTAGCATACCCTCTTTTAATAAATACTTGCTAAGGCGATTGTGTACTACATGCCATCCTGGGATTGTTTTAATCCATACGGCAGATCTTTGTAATTTGATTGCCACATACTACGAAAGTTTGCATTTACCACTTCAGGTAATGTGAATCCTTTAGGGATTTTTATATATATATATATGTCATTATCGATGGATCCATATAGATACATTGTGATGACATCCATGAGACACATATCCACCCTTTTTTAGAGACGCTGCTTATTAAAAATGGAAAGTGATTGCGTCCATCACAGGTGAATATGTTTCCTCGTAGTCAATACTAGGCCTCTACGAGAACCCTTGTGCTACTAATTGCGCTTTATATCTCATGATCTCATTATTCTTTATTGTGTTGCATAAATACTTATTTGTACCAATGTGCTTTATACCTTTAGGTGTTTGGACTACAAGTCCAAAAACTTCTCGTTTCATTAACGAGTTAAATTCTACCTGCATATGAAATATTAAAAATTTTTGTATGGTTATAAGTTCATAAAATTTATTTATGATTATATGAAATAATATGAAAAATTTATCACCTTAAAAATTAATATACGAAATAAATAAGTTTTTTTTTGGTTATAAATAATATTATTTTTTATTCATAGTTATAACCATAAATAAAAAAATATATTTATGAAATTATAAATAACTATAGATGAAATTTATTTCATAAATTTATAAATACTTTTTAAAAAAAATAACCATGTATTTTCATAAATTATTAACCATAAATTATTTATTTATGAAATAATATTATTTATGGTTAAATAAAAATTTATTTCATATTTTTCGTTCATGGTTATAAATTTTTATAATTTCATATTATTAGTTTATCTTTTGTCAATTTTTTTTTCTCTTAAGTATATAAATGCATTGTTTTTGTTTTTTTTATTTCTCTCTATCATGTCTAGGATATGTAAATTAACATTTAATTGGCTACTTCTAATCAACTAATTCTAATAAACAATTATTTATAATAAATTATCTACTACTTGCACTAGGAACCGACTATCAACCGAACCAATCAGACCTTTACATTCGGGCCGAAGCGAGGCGTGATATATTAATACAAAACTTAAACCTAACCCAAACCCAATTCGGGTCTTTTAAAAACCTCAAACTCGATTCATATCCAATGAGTATTACTATTCCCATCCTAATAAGGGTGGGGTGGGATGGTTTCTCCCATTGTGCTTAGTTCAAATTCATGGGAAAGGGTAGTTGAGAAAATGAAATATGATTTTTAAGAACTTTAAGGCTCTGTTTGAAACCTGAAAAGTATTAAAAAAGAAAAAAAAAAACTAAGGCTTCATTTGGAATTTGGAAAGTATTAGGAAAAAAAAATATAAAGAAAAATGATTTTCTCATGTTTGACTTCACAGAGGAAAATATAAAAAGAAAATTAAATATAATCAAAATCCCATAATTTTACATATTTTTAAATTTCTTGGTCATTATATAATAGAGAGAAATAAATAAAATGTGTTTGAATAAACATATATAATTAATTTATTAAGTTTAAATCTCTTTTATATTTTCCTCAAAATTTTCTTTTCTTCCATTTTTCTCTTGATTTTCCAATCTATTTTTTTCCTAGTACTTTTTGGGTTCCAAACGGAGACTAAGGAAAATGATTTTTTCATGTTTTGTTTTATCATAAAAAATAAAAATAAAAATCAAATATAATAAAATTTTCTCAAAATTTTACACAATTTTAAGTTTTTTAGTCCTCATATAACATAGAGAAACAAATAAAATGAGTTTAATAAATTTATTAAACTTAAATCTATATATTTTTTTTAATTTTGTTGGGAAACCTCATGGACCCTTCCATATCCACATTGGAAGATGTCCACGCTGGTCTAAACCCCCATATTCTTGTTTTTGTGCTCCAAAACCATTACATCTGATTTGCTGTCCATGCTTATATACTTATAAGCCTTCCAATTTCTAGCCGATGTGGGACATTATGAGACTTTGGGTGCACACCCAACAATCCTCCCCTCGAACAAAGTTCCACCAAGCCTCCCCTTAAACCAGGATTTCCTTCACTACATTTGAGCACACGCCTTACGTGAAGCACCATATGCCGGGGGGACCCACCACATCATTTTGTTTGGCTTCCACCCATACGGTTATGCTTGAACCTGACTCTAATACAACTTGTTGAGAAACCTCATAGACCCTTCCATATCCATATTGATATAATAATGTCCACTTTGGTCCTAAACTCGCCAAACCCCTAAAATCCGCACTTCTAAGAAAGGATAAACGGTAATTTCGGTAGAAAATCCTGGCCCTTTTCTAGATCTCATGACTAAACGTACTCTCACCTGCTGGAATCGCTTCACGAAATTCCAGCGCTACTACGCCGACCTGGCCGACCCGAGACTCGCACTTCACGCAAGACCGGAGAGGCCATGACACTTGGCATGTTCTCGGTGTTCCCAAGAGCCTCCACGTGTCGTTGTTTGACACAAACACGAGTTCAAGTACTATCATGACACACAAGACGTACGCCATTCGACGAAAATCCCAAAGTGTAGGGATAAGTAGATATGGAAATCCAAGCCAACCACTGGTATTGATGAGTATGACGAGAGTGACAAGTCCTTCGACCTGTGCCTCTCCCAACCGCTTGGGAGTAAGGAAAAAGAGAGAAGAGAAAATGTATTTTTAGAGTAGAGAGAGTCCACCTTCTCTCTAGAATTCCCAGTGATCGAACCGTTGAATTCCGACGAGCCAAGAGGCAAGTCAGCCTCCCAATGCACAAATTTCACGCAAGGGATACCTGCCATGTGAGCTCGACAAACTCCTAGCGCAGTGGCTTTCTCCTACTTTGGTTTATTTTCTGGCTTAAGAGTCATTTAAAATGGTTTGATGGTGCGAGGCCGTGGTCATTTCTTAGTCGTCCCAAAACTCGGGATCGAGTGCCGGAATTCTTCACCATTTCAGATACCCTGACCGATTTCGCATCGAAATGGTCCTTGTGTGCTTAATTTGTGTGTTGTTGCTTGATATTTGAATAACATGCAAATTGTGTGTAGGAGGTATAACCATCCGTGAATTGTTTATGTTGCATGTAGTTTATAAATATTCATGTGACATAAAATAAATGCATTGGCATCATGCATAGACGACAAGAACATCGCATGACATCGGGTGTGAGTGCATGGTTTGGCTGATTCTAGATTTAGTGTTGACCATGGTAAATTGGCACCGTGTTTGGTGTTAGATAAATCGTCGGGGGACATGGTAAGAACAACATCGGGTTGGTGTCAATGAAGGCCTTGCACTCGACATCGTCTGCCGAGCATATGATTCAAAGTAACTTAAAATGTCCAATGTAAAGATAAAGTTTTATTGGGAATTGTCCAATGTTCGAGGGTGTCCAAGGTTTCTGAGGATGTCCGTAAAGGTTCTGAGGGACGCCCGGGAAGGTTCGTAGGGTACGTTCTAGGATGTCCGTTGTTTGAAGGATGTCCGCATTCTGAGGTTTCCATGGTCGAGCGTGTCCTGTGGTTTCTGAGGATGTCCAAAGGATTTTAAAATGCAAAAACAAATATTTTTGTTTTGAAAATAAATTCTCATACGTGACAAGCCACGGTGTGAGGAGTCGGTGAGACTTGGCATCGACAGAAAGATGCAGATATTCAAGTGTGATCATGCATTTGCTTGAATGAGTTTGGTTGCCATTACATGTGCACTTAGGTGGGGAGTAACCCATGTAGAGAATTCAACGGCCAGGCACGCTTCACCCTGTCGAGGGAAAAATTATTTCGCATCAAGTGCGCACTGCGGATGGATGCATCCGAGGTCTTAGAGACGAAGAGATGGGCCAGCATGTGGTTTATTATGTATTTGAAAATCTCAGTAAAAGACCCGCTTTGAATAATTTGTAAATAAAACAAATTGTAAATAAATTCTTGGTATAAAATATACTATTTTTGATCGAGTATGGATAATGGACCCGATTGGGTCATTTTACTCATGTATAGGTCCTATGATACGGCATTACCACACAAGCTTCCGCAGTGATCTGTGAAACAACGTGACCGATTCGGGGCGTCATAGGCCTAAACCCTCATGGTTTTGTTTTTGGGCTTCTTCCCCAAAAGGCTTCATACCAATTGGATGTTATCCATGCTTATATACCATACATTTCATTTTAGCCGATGGGACATTGTAGATTTTGCCGTGGGACCCAATTGACAAGGGCCATAGTCAATTATTATAATCCATTAACGAAAGTCATAAATCAAAGTCAAAAACTTCTCTTCAATTCAAATTTATAAAACAATTTCATCATATCTTCAAAATTTATATTTTTCATAAAACAAATCATAAATATAATTTCATGTAAAATCACTGGCTTGATCTATAGTCAATCAAATAAATAAATAATGAAACTTTTTCATAATTCACAATATATTAAAAATCAGGACTTTCATAATCAAAAATAGTTATAGAAAAATAAATAATTTATTTTGAAAATCTTATACAAATATAAAATAATATTTTATTTTCAAAATATGTATTAGAATCCCTTACCTCAAAGAGTTAAAATCTTTGGGCCCTCAAATTATTCTCCCCTTGAAAAAATAAAGCTTCAAATCTTCTCACTGTATTCGCTACTTAGTTTTTTGTATTTGAATACAAAAAGATTTTCTATCCTTAATAAATTGATTTAATTTACTAAATATTATCCTTATTTTTTTTTAAATGAATAAAATTTGGGCGTCACAAGAATCCTCTCATTTCAGCAGATCAAAGAGGAGAGAGAGTAAGTGTAACCCAAGATGAGAATCATGAGGAGAAATTAGAACTCTCAATTTTCATGGCAGATACCACAAAAAACAAAAATAACAAATGATAGAAACATACAGAGAAAGCATTTTCATACAACTCTGAAATTCAAGCTACTTCCCCTCAATCCATCTCAGAATGCTCCTTCTGTAAATCAGATTCACTTCTCCCATTGAAAGATCTTTCCCTGATGGGGGTCAAATGGGGCTTCCATGATCGAGAGCTATGAAACCTCTTTGGCCCACACACTGCCCTCACGTCCTGACCCAAAAAATGATTAGGACTCCGACTTCTAGCCGGAGAAGAAGCAGTCCTAGGTCCCGGGGACTTGGCCTTAGACGGCGACGTTTTGGCTATTGCAGTGAGTTTACTCACCGTAGATGCCATTTCCATGGGAGAAGCTTCGGAATGGAATATCGAGAAGGGTATCAGGAAGTAGACAAGGCCCGGTTAGAGCTGAGTTTCCGGTTTCAATGGCTTTAATCCTACTAATAGAAGCTGAGCTGCAGTGTCGAAGCAGTAGTACCGGCGGCTTACCGGTGACTTGGCTGACGGTCACCGGAGGATCGAATTCATCGACGTAGCCGTTGAGGTGGACGACGCGGATGTTGCTGAAGGTAGAAGACGATGATGATCTGCATGAAAATCGACAACCCATCTCTCTCTCTTTTTCTCTCACTATTTTAGACTCAATCTTTGTGTGTGGGGGTGGGAGGGCACTAAGTAGGGCTGGTAACGAGCCGAGCCGAGCCTAGCTTTGAACATTTCGAGCTAGGCTTGTTAATTTATGAGCTCTGAGCTCCAGTCTGAAGTTTTTGAACAAGCTTAAAAATCAGGTCTCGCGCTCTGGCTTCTGATTTAAAAAAAAAGTCAAGCTCGAGCCTCATTAGGCTCGTTTTCCATATGAACGAGCTTGAGCTTAATCTCGAGCTCAAGCCCAATCCCGAGCCTATACAAGTTTGTATTGTAATCAATCCTCAATCTCAGCCCATATACTTTTTAACTTTTTGAATCAATCCGATAACAAATACACTGGTCAAGGAAATAATTTTCATGGGATTTGTTTTACCTAGTTGATTAGCAATTGATGCTAAAGTCGCTAGTAAAGCCACCTCCTTCAATATTTGTTTCCTTTGACATTAATCTAATTACTTAAATAGCTTGCAACCGAAAAAAATTATGAAATAGAATTAAAACAAGTAGATATTGCGTAGTGAAGAAATAAGATACCCGAAATCATTGAATAAGAAACATGATTGGTTTAATCAATTATCTAAATAAAGAAATAATATATCAACAAGATCTCGCCAAGCAAACTCATTAGCAACAACAGAACTATTTGCAATATACCGCCGCACATGGCTGGGTTGGCCACCACCCTCCTCACTACCAAGTCGCGCACGACACTTCAAGACCCATAGCTTCACCACTGTCGGACTAGGAGATTCGTAATCCGCCACCATGTTGAACCTGGGCCGCCCAAATTTTCATACCCGCCAGCCCGCCTGCAGAATTCCTCTACTACTACACCATCCGTTTCGCAAATCCCAGATGTCTACTTCCTTAGAGCCTCTATGAAACCCCACCCCACGATCACCCTTGGATGCCTTTACCCATACCCACGCCTAGATGCGCTGGGTTAAGTCCAAGATCCAAAGGCCCCAATAATTCCTAGATTTGAGATTGATCCTTGTTCATCAGTCGAATTGATCAGGACGCTGGGTCCGTGCATTCGCTCTCAATGCTACTCAAGATCGCAAACCTCGCCTAAGCTCATGGCCAACAGCCTCATAGTTTCCACAGTATCCCAATACCCCTCATATTCAGAATCTGATTCTCAGACACCGCGATCGACCGATCGCACTGTGCTGGGTCATACCCAACATCCATGTCCTCTCCCCTCGACGTCCTTCACGGCACCTTCTTCTCACGCCATCCATACTAACACACCGTCGCGACACCTTCGCGCTATCGCGGTACCATTTCCACTACCGAGCAGACCGAGATCTAGGTACAGCCCCCCAAACGGCGTGATTCGCCGAGCCCTACCGCCTTCAGAGTCGCACAACGGCTTCGTGAGTGATTCACTACATTTTGCCAACTACGCCGACATTCGTAGCTTCGAGGATCCATTACATCGATATCCGGGACACATGACTCCAGGGCATTTCACCGGCCACGCCGAGCCTGATCGCACCTGAAGACCCCGCATCCTCATCGGCTGCAGACATTAGCTAAGCCCTCGCTCCAACAACTGATGGGTTTTGGGCGGTCTCGAGCCAGCTTTTTCGAGCCGAACCTGAGCCGAGCCCGAGATTTATCAAGCCTAAATTAAGGCTCAAGCTCGGCTCGTTTAGCTCACGAGCTGAGCCCGAGCCGAGTTTTTTTCGAGCCAAGCCCGAGTCAAGCCCGAGTAGCTTGGCTCGTTACCAGCCCTAGCACTAAGAAAGATATAGGATTTGTATACGACATGATTGGATATCAAAAAAATTTCTCGTGTCCTTATCTCATTGACTAAAAAGGATGTCTATTTATTTTCTGCCAACTCCTTTGTTGTCACCTTATAATGGATCCCTTTTTCTTGGGTCACTCCCGTTAACACGGGCCCTCACCATTTTTTTTTTTTTACTTTTATTCTACTTTTTTCATATTAAAATTGTAATATTGTGTTTTATAGGATCATACATCGCTCCTCCCACCAATTTTTTTACTTGATTCACTTTTACATTTTATACTATAATACATGTTCTTACAAGACTATCCTTATTCAACCTTAGTCCTCTCTAACTTATTTGAGCTGGTAAATGGGCTTAAAAGTGAGTCGGTAAACAATAACAATCTTATATCCTTTTTGTTACATTTATCTCACAAAATGTAAAAGTAACATATAGTAAGAATTACTTTTCACACAATGTAAAAGAATTACTTAAATTTTTTGTATATGCTAGAAATCCCCCTTATGTTTGGTTCCTGTGTTTGAAAAATATTTTTGAGAACTGAAAACTGTTATTGTTCTCTAAATTTAGTATTTTCTATGTTTTTATATTGTTCTAAACGAAAAAATTAGGAATTAACTGTGTTTTTTTAATTTTTCTTATTCTCCTTATTCTTTCATAACAAAAAACAAATTTCAAAACTATAAACTTTTTGTTTCATTTGTCTCACAAAATGTAAAAGTAACATTTTTTATAGCAAATGTAAAAGTAACGTATAATAAGAATTTTTTTAATTTGTAAATGATAGAAATTGTCCTGTGTATATAAGATGAAATTAAGGGCGAATAGACTAATATAAACATGTTACCTATATCATTTTTTTTAATCAAATTTTTTTCGGAAATACTTATTTCCTAGATTATTAGAAAATTTTGTGGAAAAGTAACGGAAAGAAAATAAAAAGGAAAAGGAAAGTAAGAAAGGAAAAGGAATTAAAATAGGTAAATTATTGTTATTTCATAAATTTTTTTATTTTGAGAAAAAATAATTTTAATGATTCCAACTAGCAATAACATATAATCAAAACTGTTAAAAATCATAAAGAATCATGATGAAACGACTTAAAGTCTATATTTTATGGTTGAGTTTACACATTTGATATTACTATTGTGATTAGAATACCTTTGACTCTAGTTTTACAATATATTGACGCATATTGAATTGATTTCTTGTCTCTGATTATCAATACTTTGCTTGTTCCAATAGTGCAAAAACAAATAAACACCATATTGAGACAACATAATCACCCCTTGCACCTAGACGACGACAACTATATGCCAAGACAAAGATAATCTTAATAACCATATTGCGCACAAAGCGACAACAATTATACACTGACCAAAAGTCGACGACCAAATATTAAAAACATATAAACCTGGGGATTACAAGTAAGAATCCACTTTATCAAGAAAAAAGATGGAAAAGAGGTATAAATTGGTGATTTGAGGCCAATAATGACAAAACCACCATTCTTTGCTTAAAGAAATGAGGCTAACAAAGAAAAAGTTTAGGGAAAAGGAGACTAGGGTTTAGAGAGGAGAATTATTTTTATTTATTTTAACCTCATCAATATAAAAATAATTTAAGACATTACTTTTAATTAATTTAAAAAAAATTATCATAGAAATTTAATATAAGAAAATAAATTTTCTCTCCTATTTTATAGGAACCAAAGGCTACCTAGGAGAAAACGAGAAAAAGAAAAATTAGATGGACAAAAATTATGGTTGTATATAATAAAAGTTTAAAGTATTAAAAGAATCTATTTTTGTAAAGCTATATTTGGTTTCTTAAAAATTATAAAAAGAAAATAAATTTTACTTTTTAGGGTGAAAATTTCAAAGAAAACTAAATGTTATTAAAATTTACTCATTTTAAAATTATTTAATCATTGTCTTAAGGAGTAAAATAAGTAAAATGCTTTTGAAATATCAAATAAAAATAAATAATAAAATTAACAATTTTTTTTCTTCGTTTTTTCTCTTCTTTTAATTTTTCCCTTATACATGTTTTTTATTAGTTCAAATACATGTATTAAATAAAAAAATATCTTATTATGATTGTACCTTTTTATAATAGAAAGGATTGGAGAATCTATATGTTGTTTTTATGTTTCAAAAAAGGGAAGTATATTTTTTTTCTAAATTTTTGTAAAGAAAAAGATTACACTTGCTTTATTAATTTCAATTTTATTTGCCAAGAGTTCGAGTCCCAGTGACAAATACTATGCTATAATTAGTGATTAGTTATAAAAAAAATCATTTTTATCTCATTTTCTTAATTGTCAATTTTTTTTTTATACTTGAAAATTTATTTCCTTATTCATAAATTTGTGCCGTTAGCCCATAATTTCAATTGTATTTTGATTCGATATTTTGAATTTTCTTAATTAAAAGGGAAAATGTTGGTTTTCCCTCCAACCATAAAAAAAAGAAAAAAAAAAGTACATCAAGGATCCATAAAGCAAAATATTGAGGGTCATTTCTCCAAAATAATTATGTTTTGATTTAAAAGTCAATATGTCAAAAAAAAATAAAAAATAAAAAATCTGAACCTGTCATCTGTTATAATAGTAAATAAAATAGTTATGGTAATAGTTATAACATATTGAAACTATTACAATAATAAAGGGCATGGACAGTTTGAGGATTTTTTGGTAGTAGATAAATTATTAGCATAACATATTAATTTTACTATCATAATAAAAGGGCATGTACTGACCCTTTAATAAATGATGTAATAAATTATTTTGTATGGACGTAGAAAATATACTTCTTCCTAATTAAAAATTACTAGCGACTTCAAATGCTCCGTCAAGGAGTTAGTAAAAGTGACACGTCATTCTACACGGACTAGACTTAACTATCCATGACTTCCTCTAGAAGGAAAAAATAATGTACTTCCCATGTTTGCTTCAATTTTTGTTCATAACCTTTGACTTGGTCAGGTCTCAGTAATTACAAAGATTCATCCCACTAAGTACTCTAAGTGCTTCATATCCTTCTAAATCTTATGCTTCCAATGTAGGACCGCCCCCTTTTCATATTGTTATCTTGCCCTGTACATTATTGTATCATATCAATCAAAATCTTATTTTGAGATATTATCTTTTTTTTTTTTTTTTAAGATGCTATCTTTTTTTTTTAGATATTATTATTGTTAGATATGTTGTGTTAGGGTTTCCCAAATTGCTTCTACTAATGAAAATGTTGGTCCAACACATGATCATGATCATCCATATAAATCTTCTCTTGGATTTTCTATTGATCCGATGTATTTTTATACATTTGTAAATTTGAGTTACGTTAACCATGTTTTCTAACTGCTAAAATTCTAGACACCGCTTATATATATTATGATGCTTTTCAACCGAACTGGCCGAGCGTGTAGGGGGTCGCTGGGCTGGACCCTGATTGTTTGTGGGCTGGATGGTGCGCCTGACGTTCTGTGCCAGGTAGGATCGCTGTAATCATGGATCTCGCAGTTCAACGCCAGTACCGCAAAACAAAGAAGAAGCTGGGCTCAGGCTTCGCGCCTCGTGGTCGCCCGGCGTCAAGCCGCTTTTTCGAGAGGAAAAGAGAGACTCGCTTAGAGTGGCGAATGTATTGCATATGTATATGCCCGAATGTGTGTAGTAGGAATGTCAAGGCCAAGCTTTTGCATCTTTCACCGATGGGTGGTCTTTGTATTTATAGTAGATGTTCAAACTGGGGCCATGGTGGTTAAGAGTCCTTCCCATTGACGGATATTTATTTTAGTCCATATCGGATTCTGATACAAGATAAGGAGCTGCTTCAGATAACTCTTCCTTATCGGGAGATCCAATCATATGATCCGTTATTATTTTCCTTCCTGCTGATAAGGGTTAGTTGGATCGCGTAATAAATATGGGTTGCTGGGTTATTCTATTTTCTATATGAGCGATGCACAATCTGATTTGTAGGATATGGGGCTTCCAATTCATTCAGATCATTCTTCGACTCCAAATTCTCGGTCCTTCGATTCAGTCGACATCGAGGAGCCCGGTATTGCATTGGGCATACCACTTTGGGTTTAACAAGGCCTCGCAAGCCTATTTTTAAACCCTATCGCTTGCCCCCCCAGCCCCACGCACGCTGGCGGAAGTAAGGGCTATAATTTCTCAGACGGCTGCGCTTCTAAGGTCTGTTCGTGGTTGGGCCAGCTAAAGCCTTGTCGCCGTCATAAGTCTTGTAATAATGATGACCCTTAGGTTTTCGCCTATTTCTCCCATTTCCGCTCTTCTCGTTTCTTTCGTGGATATCTTCGCTTTGTCTCCGCTTGCTTCCGACCCTTTCTTCTTAGCCTCCCGTTCATGCCTTTTGCGCAGCCTTCTTTATTGGCCAGGTATTTCAGGTCTATCGTGTCCATATCGCTTGATTGGTACGACGAAACACTGTGGGTTTAACCGACTGGCTTTTATTTCTTTGTCACTTGTCTCCGGGTCAAGGGTCCCGGTCGCTTCTTCTTCTTTGCGACAGTGATGACTCTCGCTGTTGTTGGCACCGCATGCCGGGAGATACCTCCGCCGGCCTCGGCCATATCCAATCCCGCAACGCCGCCGAAGCGCTCCTCTTCCCGCTGGTAAGGGTAAAAGAGAAAATAAACCTAATCACATATCCCCGGGGGCTCCGAAAGTACCTTACATCCGCTCGACATGCCGTGAATGTGGGGACCTAGTAAGGTCGCACCGTATGGGACTACCTTTGCCGATCGCTACTCCACCTCCCTCAGATCCGAGTATGGGTCCCTCGATGTCTTAACCTTTACGCAAATCCTTTGTGCCCGATGGTTTGTTTTTTTTAGTCGCTTTGATAATGGCCTTCATTTTCCTCCTCGCACCCTTTCAGTGCGGTCTCTGCAACATTTCAACATTTGCCCTTTCCAACTCGCCTCCCAACCCGGGCCGGGCATTTTGGGCGGTTACCGGCTTCCTTTATGGATAAAGGGCTCTGCATCCCTAGCTCGCCTTGTTTCTTCATCTTTTTTGCCCAAATGAGACCACCGAGGGCTTTCTTTAGAGTTTTTCCACGTCCGGTCCCTCTCGCGAAGGATCTTCACCTTCCATCTTCGCATAGGTCATGGAAGGACGCTATTTCTTCTAGCGGTTTCACTGGGAATACTAATCCTTCGACAAGGATGACACCCCGGGTGTTCCCACGCCCGGGGCGCCCCTCGAGCTCAAAGCACACAAAGAGTCAGCCAAAATCAACAAAATTTATATACTCTGTGTTTCTCCTAATGTCAGAAATAAGCTATCGCAGTATAGTGGTTCTAGGTCTAACACTGGGATGGGTTTTCATCCTAAAAATGGTTTGCATCGCTAGCATGAAGGTAAGGCTTTTTATTCGACTTTTTTGATTTGTGTTTCAAAAACATGGGGAATGGTTTGGAAAACTATAACTGTAAAACTCGAAAGTTAAAGGTGAGAAAGTTAACTTGAAGATTTCAGGTCACTAACTTGGTAAGTTAGGGCAAACAAGTGTCCCTGGTTTTATCCTCGTTATGACATGCAACCTATAGTCCAAGGCCAACCGGATCTATGTTTAACTAGCAAACCTCACCCTTGAAATCAACTCCTATTTGAGTCACAAGTAACATGCATCTATGGCCCTTTACCTGCTTTGAAACCCTAGTGAGATTAAATATCATTTCAGAGGTCAGAAGACCAGAAAGAACCACGTAAAGGCATCTAGCATTAAGTATGCACCGTATCCTAAAGCATGGTGAGTATCGCCAAATTAATAACATTCAATGCTATTCAACCCTACTTGAGAAGATGGGGGTCATAAACACAATACCTATGGCTTTTAATACAAGAGGACAACCTGCATATGCCACCTCACTGCTAGCTTCCTTCCTCTTCAAAGAAAGCTGAGGTTTAGCTACATCTCGAGTCACATCCTCAAGAGTGGGGTTCAAGTAACCAAGAAAGTAAGAGAAAGAGGGAGAGAAGGAGAAAAAGCAAAACCTAATTAAAATAATACGAGACTTTATTTACAAAATGAAAACTTACAAATTTTCTCTCCTTCCCTCGTTTCCCCAATTTCTATATTTATTTACAAAAAGAGAGGGCTTATATAGGTACACCTCAAGGCATGAAAATACCAAAAAACCTACAAATTCCACTGCTAAAGGACAAGAGTAATACATCAAATTTGAAGCTCATACATTAATTACAAAAACATGATCTATAGCATTAAATTTCGCTTAATGAATTTCGCTAGGTAGCGAATCACAAGGCCTAATAAATGGGAAATTTCGCTAAGGCCGTGTATCACTAGCTAATAAATTTTGCTAGCTTAGCTAAATTTGGTGAGAAGCAAAATAGGAATTTTCGCTAAAAAATGGTGCCTAGCTGTAAATCAGTGGTTCAGCTTGAAATTTGAGATTTCGTTATAAATAAATTTTCACTAAGGTTGCGAAATTTTCAGGTCTCAGCGAAAATTTTCGCAACTCTAGCGAAAATTCCTGCTTTGTTGATCTTCACTCCTGTCTTCTACTACATCCAATTTTCTTCACTTTGCCTTGGTTTTCTCATTGATTCTGGCTGCTGATGATCGAACATTGAATCAATTCATGATTCATCATTTGACTTAAATTGAACTCCAAGAGTGCGCAAACACCCGCAAAACAACCAAAAATACCTCTAAATGGCATAAGTGGTACTGGCGAAGACTTGAAACACTTCACTGGTATTAATGACATGATTAATGCGCAAAAAGCACTCAAAACCTATCTAATATAGGGTTTAAAATTGCACTTTTTGGGCACTAATCACACCCCCCAACCGAAACGTTGCTAGTCCCTTAGCAATGCAAAAACAAAAAGGAGATGCATGTAGTGATTTGCAAAAAGTTTATGATTCAAAAAGGTATATGCACATATAAACATTGCTTTTTTAAACCGAAAATTATCACAATTGTAAACTGATATGAAAGCACAACTAAATCCATACAAGAACAAATTCAGTCAATCTTCGTTCCATGATTCTCAACTTGAATTTCCACCTAAGTCTAATGGTTCTTTATATAACCGTATTAAGCCAATAAATTGCAAAATTTGTCTCCTCCCCAACCTAGCAATCACATGGCCTTAAGTCAGTTAACAAATCCCAGATAAGGTTAGTTACGCACTTTTTTCTTTTATTCAACTACATCAGAGGAAGCAATGCTTAAAATTCGACCACCAAAGTCCGTAGTAACTGGGGTCCCGGTGACCCGTTCGATCCCCAAGAATGGCGCCATTTGACTGCGGTCACATGCAGGCTGAGCTAAAATCAACAAAATTTATATACCTATGTCTTCTACTACTGCAGTCAATTTACTCGCAAGATAGTGGTTCAGTGGTCGAACACGTGGATGGGTTTTCTTCAGACAAAATGATTCGAAAGGAAATCAAAAATGGTGAATTTGGCTCGATTTTTAGGATTGGTAAAACAAGGGGAGTTTCATGGTTGGCAAACTGAAATTTAAAGGAAATAAAATGTAAAATAGAACTCCTTGAAGTGTTAGGCTAATGCTTAGGGGTCTCTGCAACCAACATGTCCCCCATTTTTTCTCTCATAAGTTGGGGAGGATGACATATAGTCATTTCCTAACCTGATCTTCATTTAGCTTAAAAACTAAACCCTATGATTTTCCTTTTGAAACATAGCATTTTAAATGGGCATAAATGTTCCTAACAAAGGAAAACACATTCAAAAACCTTACTCCACGATAACTAGCAGGAGACAACTAACCGAGCCTCACTGGATCTAGTGAAAGTATCCAATGAACCCAAAAGCTTGCCAAATACACATTAAAGAGAGCATGCTTAAGAGATTTTAACCTAAGTGAGAAGCAGAACACAAACAACCATAAATACGGCGTTAAAAACAAAGGGAACCGTGAGCTACCTCCACACCCTAGCCAACAAACCGCCCTCTTCAAGGAGGAAGAGGTTCAGTTCGAACATCCTCCGAGTCATTATCCTCGCAGGGAGTGTTTGGCAGCCGAGAAAATGCAAAAGAAAAAGAAAGAAAAGGAAAAGGAAGTCGCGGGGAAACTCGCTCCCGCTTCAGATATCCGAAATTCAAGTCTATCCTTTGGATTTGTACAAACCGAGACTTATATAGATGCTCGCAAGAGAAGTTACAAAAAAACAAATCTAAGGTTATAGGGGGTAAAATGGAAAAACCAAAAAGCGTAGCAAAAACTCGGGCGTGAAAAGCAGGGAAAAATCAAGAGAGGGAACAAAGGTCGCAGGATGCACAGTGGCTGTGGCAAAAGCACTCCTGCAGGGTCCAATTTTCTTCACATTTTGCTCTTCTTTCCTTTCGATCTCGACGGTAATGAGTTTGACTCAATTCTTCTATGGTTTGATCACTCCAACAATTTCGCATAATTAGCTCGCAAAAAACCTGCAAAATTTGCCACAAAATGCGATCATTAAAATAGTAGGGACCTTAATGTGCAAATTTAAGATTAGCATGATTAAGACAATGAAAACACTCAAAACCTATAATAAACAGGTCTCAAAATAGCACTTTGGGCACTAATCACGCTCCCGATAACATTCGTGAGTATTTGTACCGTTTTTTGGTATGACTTATCCGAAGGTGGCCTGGATGTTTCGATTTCAGACATCTCGCTTTCGCTTCCCATAGGCCTGCCTTCGAGCTTAGCACTAAAGATAATGTCATAGCTCCCACATGATATCCCGCCTCGCCCCACGCTGCACTGATAAGGCCTGACATTCCCCGGTCCATCCAATCCGAGGTCTCACGCTCCTCCCCGCTCTCGAGGTCTTTGCCTCGCCGCTACCCCGGGATCCTCCTCCCGTCACTTATCAGCCGGGTGCTCCTACCGTGGAGATCTCTGGGTTCATTCAAGTGCGACATCCTTAAGCCTCTGAGTGTGAAAAGGAAAACCTAGCTCCATTGAGGAGCGGTCGCTTCGACCAAAGTTCACGTGGCTAGAGCGTCTAGCCGCCGAGAGCCGAGCGGGCGGCTGCTCTCCAGCGAGGCTCGGCGATTCAGCCCCCACTTCCCTAAGCCCGACGGCGGGCTAAAGACCCTTAGCAAGGCCGGCCGAGCACCGCAGGTTATGCCTATAACCGTCTCGGAATCGCCTTGAGAAGTCAAATCGCCCTCGAAAGGCGATAACCTAAGAGAAGAAACCGAAGCAAAGTCGACTTAAAACCCGACTCTTGCTTTCTGCACCGAACTCGCGCAGTGCCGGCCTCCTCCATCCCATGATTCCGACCCCTGGGAGGTCAAGGCGATACTTGTTGACGAGGTTTGGCTTTATCCCTTCAAAGGGGCGGCCTCTGCAGTCTAATATGCTTGCTTCCATGCTACCTCGTTGTCGAGCGCTATCTCTACGCGCTTGATATGCGTGCAGCCACTCATTCGAAAGGCCCGGCCGAGAAGGCCAAAACTAAACGAGAAGCACGTAAGAATGTCTCGAATTTATAAAGCGAAGGTAAATTTCACTTCCGAACGAACCGAGCTATAGGAGCGGCGCAAGATATGACCGAAGAAGTGAGCCACTTAAGTCGATGAAGCAGACGCTTCGGGCCGTGCTCGAGCGTAAAGTAGGGAAGACGAGGAAACTGGCAGCTCGCTGGGCGACCGGGCTGCGTGCTTCGGAGGTTCGAGAAGTGGTCCAGGCTTCACAAAGTGATTTGAGTAAGGCCCTGAGGTCAAGTCTCGCCGAGAGTGAGCTTCTCGCAAAGCTGTGAGGAGCTCATTACCTCTCTGGGCAGTGTTAACCCAGACCAAAACACATATACAAATTCTACGACGTTATTACCAAGGACTATTATCTAAATCACCGCAACGGCGCCATAAAAATTTGTGTTAACCGGGACCAAAACACATATACAAATTCTATGACGTTATTACCAAGGACTATCGTTTGTCCACCGCAACGGCGCCTATATAAAACTGTTAATCAACCAAAAGAATCTCCTAGATTAAATCATTTCAATATTGGTTTCGGGCCTAATATACCGCAAGTGCACAGTCGACAAGTAATAAATTGGATTTAGTCCGTGATATCGATCCCAATGTAGATCTCAAGAATTCTAGATCAACTACCCGACTACTCAAGCTCCATACTATTCGACTATAAAGTGACATTGTGTTCAAATTAAGAAGTCAGAAATTATACACGTATATAATAAAAGAATGAACAATCGAACAAACTGAGTCTAAAGAATAATGAATAATCTTAATAGTTAAGAAAATAAATGGACACCGAATAATTATCTTTTTTAGAGTACACATTAAGATCAATGCTATTGTGAAGCATCAATTCCCTGTCAATACCGGCACTTTGCTCAGGTATTTCAGGTTTTAGTAACTGGCCCAAGGCGTTTAGTAGTACACCGATCTCTCCACACTTCATCATTATCTAATCTTACCCGATCCTCTCGAATACAGGAATTGGGATAACTACTTTTACCTGTGGACTTCCTAATTCGGGTATTTTTCTCGCAATACTTCATACCATTTTATGGACTAGAACCTTAACTCCCAAGTTATCTGGCCAAGCAAGCGATATACAACTTCCGTGTTGCTCTCTCAAAATTAGAATAGATCACCCTCTCCTTGATTAGATCTCGCCTTAACACGGATTGGCTTCTTTCACTATTCGAATCGAGGTGAACTCTCTGCTTGTTTAAATTGATAACTCATTCAACTCATTCTTGATTTCAAGTGAGAAGAGGATTTATCAAGTAAACTCACAAAGCTCATTAGATCTCTAATAGCAGGTTAATATACCTTCAAAGAAATGTTCATAACTCCCAGATTGTCATCTTCAGAAAGCCACTGAGGACCTCCTTGAAATCAGAGCAATGAGGCAATTCTTAATACGGGTATAAGAAACTGATATTCAGATCAAAACATTAAACCCATAACCGAAAGTAAATTCATAAACTGAAATTCGCAATTTGCTGGAAAAAGAACTACAGGAAAGATAATTTCTGACAATAGCATTCACTTAATGGAAGCTGGGTTCCCACCACTCGACTACACACTGGCGCATTCCTCCGATCATAAGAATAACCGCATTATGACCGAGGAGCCGACCGTAAATTTGTCAACTTCGAACATTCCGTAGTGATTTGAAAAGAATTGAATTCTCGTGATTCGCCAAGCCAAAACGATAACATCCAATTCCAAAATAAAACGGAAGGTAAACGATAAATCTAATCTAATCTCTAACTATCAACATTTAAGAAAAGAAAAGAAAAAGAAAATTAAAAGAAAAATAAATAAGTCGAGCCTTCGCCTACCTGCATCTTCACCGTGGTCGCCAAGCTCACTTTTATGAGTCGGGTAGTCGCAGATTTATGGTTTCGCCGGGGCCCTAATCCTAATGCGCCAGGATTTCCGCGGGTCGCTCCATGTTAATGTTTAGGTCGCGCGACTTCACCCCTTTGTCGCGAGACATCATCTATATGTCGCGACATCGATCTCACGTCGCGACATCGCCTTAAGCCCTCGCAGCCTCTTCGACTTGCTCTTTTCCCGATGTCGCGACATCATCTCACATCGCGACCTCGCCAAGTCTTCGCAAAGATCTAATCCAGCCGGGTGTCATGACATCAATCTCTTTGTCGCGACATCACTTCATGCCTTTGCGTTTCAACTGATGATTCCCCGATGTCGCGACCGATCTCACGCCGCGTGACCTTGGGCTCAATATTATACAGCTCTTCAACCGTATTCCCCGATGTCGCTAAATCAATCTCACGCCGCGACCGGGCCAAGTCTTCGCAGCATTCAACTCGAAAGCCGTGTCGCGACATCAATCTCACGCGACATCGCCTTGTTGATTCGCAGGTTTCCAACCCAGCCATGATGTCGCGACATCAATCTGTGGTTGCGACAACAACTCCTATTCTTGTAGATTTCAACAGAGCTTTATGTCGCAAATAACAACCTATTGTCGTGACATCAATCGACACCGCATGCTTCAATCTGCCGCCACTTGTATCTTTCAACCGGGTTGTTTTGTTGTTGCGACGCCTACGAACTTACAAGCTTCCATATTGATTGCCTTGATGTCGCGACATCAACCCTTTGTCGCGACATCGCCTGACTCACCTGCCCTCGACCGTGCCGCTCCCGATGTCGCGACATCAATATCTTGTCGACATCACTTCATGGCTC
This sequence comes from Tetrastigma voinierianum, assembly GCA_016808115.1. Classification (NCBI taxonomy): domain Eukaryota; kingdom Viridiplantae; phylum Streptophyta; class Magnoliopsida; order Vitales; family Vitaceae; genus Tetrastigma; species Tetrastigma voinierianum. The sequence goes on from JAEQBH010008606.1 coordinate 44,041, forward strand.
GCAGCCTCAATTGGTCCTTCGTAGTGTCGCCACATCGATCTCTTGCGTTCCGACATCGCCTTTAGTCATCCGAGGCTTCAATCGTTCCCGATGTCGCTGACATCAATCTTCACGTCACGACAACGCTCAATTCTTCTTTACAGTTTTCAATCGAAAGCAAGTCTCATGTCGCGACATCACTTCGCTGCCTGCGATGTTTCAACCGATGATTCCTCGATGTCGCGACTTCGATCTCATCAAACGTCGCGACCTTAGCTTCGCTAATCCCACCATCCTTCCAAACATGGTCATAGCTTCAAGTCGATTCTCTTGTCACGATTTTCACCTTTGTCGCGACATTAAAATTTTGCTCGACATCACTTCTTAAGCCTCGCCAATCCTCAACCCGCCCATCTTGTGATCCCTGTCGCGACCTGCATCAAATTTCCTTCAATTTTCCTGATGTCGCGACCTCATAACTGGATTGTGTAAACCCTAAAACTGCAACATTAGTTAGCTAGTTGCTTTCACTTCGCCGTTATTTTTCTCGTATTTTTACTCCGCCAAGCACGTATTTTTCACCGTATTTTCTTTCTTTCTTTTATACTTCCCGCAAATAACAAATTTGGTGAGTTTCTTCATATTTCTAAGATCTTAATTATTCCTTTTACATTAAAAATCAATTAAAAATGACTAAAGATAGATGCTTTAAGCTCATCAAACTTCCCCAAACTTAAAGTTTGCTTGTCTCTCGTAAAGAAAAGAAAGATTTGTTTGTCCTCAAACAAAATAAAAGAAAATTTTTAAGGACATTTTTCTGGTTTGTTCTGCAGTGGCTTTCAATTTAATTGAAATACAATGTATGCATTATTTTCTGTACATCTAGCTTTAAGTCCAGTTCAAAGTTAGTTTCTACTTTTCATGGTATACAAAACTAAACTGTTGAAATTGTTTGACAAACAACATAATCATTAGATCATGTTGAATAATAGATTATTTTCCTTTCTCATTTTCATACTGAGTCAATTAACTCCCTAAAGTCCTTCACGGTTTTGATTGTTTCTATATTTCCAAATTCCATAGGTTTGTTTTTCATATTGATCTCCACTAATAAGTGATTTCACTTCAAGATCAATCGTGCTCCTTTGGTCATATTGTGCCAGTTCGGTAATGGGTAGATGGAAGGAATTTTTTAGTTAAGCCACCCTCAACCTTTCCTCTTCTGCCCTTTCTTTATTGTAGTTTCTCTAATAAACTCCCCTAGACTTCATGTTTGGGACATCTCTTTGATTTCTTCAATTCAGAATTGTATGCCCCTTATTTATCACTTGAAATTCCACTGGGGTAAATTCCTTTGTTTGTCACCATTCAGGGATAGTGCAATGTTTTAACTTTTTAGGCTTTCTAACACTCTTAGCGAACTTTGGGTTAGTATTCCATACTGTATGGTATTAGGGTACTAGGTGTTGAAACACCCCTAAGAACTTAATTGTTCAAGAGAGTTAGGCCACAAGATAAAACTTATCCCTATAAGCCTTCTTTTCTATTGCATTTTTCTGCTCTTTGCTTTTCTTTTTCATTCCCTTTTTGAGTTCCTCAAAACATATACTCCCCAACCATTTCTTTCTTTCCTCCTGAATTTCGGGTAATCTTAGGTTCTTTACTGAAGGATTGATTTCTTAGAATGGGTCAGGTTTCCATTGGTTATTTTTTGAAAATAAAGCTTGTTGGCTCAATTTCGAATCCAAGGTATATGCATCAAGATATGAGTAGGGATGGTTAAATGGCTCAAACTATCCAAGAATGGCTCGCATCATTCATCACCGCATCACCTAGGATTTCGCCTCAACCAATAATCTAACAAATTCTAGAATTTGGTTTGAATAGTGGTGACTAACCATAGGGAGTACCTTGACTCATTTTTGTTGGTGAGTATCTAAATTAATTGATATTCAACAGGTTCCTTGACTTATTGTTCATACCATAAACTCAAAAATATGTTTTGTTCCTTCTATCGTGTTACTTTCTCAATTCCTGACTTCCTATCGCTAGGACTTAAGTAACTTTTGCACCTTGTGTTTCAATCAAACTGTATTCATTTGGCCCTTATTCTACATTTAAGCTCATTCCTAATCTAATTGCTTCATTCAATTTAGCTCATTGCATCTCAGCAGTTTTTATTCTGGTACTAATTCCTACTTTAATTTCCTAATCATGCAACCACAAAGAAACACAATATTGAATCAAACATAATTCAAAATAGCACACAACAATTCAATTTAAATTTCTCATTTTATTTCTGATTCATTTGGTACCGCTTGATACTACAAAGATGTGGGATAAGGATGTAATGCAGTTAAGCGTGAGTAAGGTTCATTTTTTTCTTTTCAAATAGCCAGAGCAAAGATGTTGGGGGATCTAGGTCTAGCTGCACCTAAATGAGCCGGGAATTCAGAATTTTCATTTCTCTTTCTTTCCTTTCTCTTCGCTCTCTTCCTCCATTTGTTCTTCAATGAAAATCTCATTAGGAGAGAGATCAACCTTTGTTCAACTCATCCCGCCTTCCCCAAGCCATTCTATCAGATTCTCCATTTCGATCACGACCTCTACAAATTCCCAAAAAGATTGTTACTAATCGTATCTAAGTTTTCCAGCCATCTCTTTTGCCTATAGGATTCTCAGATCTTTCGCTTCTTGTCTCTATCATCCAATTTCTTTCTCAAAAATCCTTCAGAGACTTGTATAAAAACTTGAATCCTTTGATTAAGCCCCAAATTTGGCTTCGTTTCGTGATTCTTTTCTTTATCGTAGTTAAGAGTTGAGAATCATGCTCAAACCGGCTGTTATAAAAGCTTCAAGGACTGAAGCTTGAGTTTCTATAATGTGACATGATTCCTTTCCTTCATTTCTTTTTTAAACTCTTCCCCTTGTTGCTTCAAAATTCTTCCCATCTGTTCCTCTTTTTCTGCTCAACTTTTCTCCCCATCACGGTTTCGCCGTAGCTCCACCTCATGCTCCTTTTCTTTCCTCGTTTAGCTCTTCCTCCCACTCCGCCGGTCTCTTCTTTTTCAATTCTTTTTCATAAATGCCTTCTTCGACTCCCTACGAGTTTCCACCTTCTCTCTTTCTCATCTATTCTCTATGCATGGCATTGAGAGCTTCCAAGATCGAACCTGCTCTCTCAGGCTCCCTCAGCCTCCATGTTGGAAATTGCTCGCACGTATGAGAACTCGCGGGATGGAGTCTATTGGGCTGCCTCTCATCCCGCCCTTCATTGTCTCGCAAACAGTAATCATTGTTGTGTTAGAGTTTCTACAGCCGCTCTCGACGCAACCCTCTCGAGTCTCCTTTTCGGTCCTTCATCTGGCTTCACCCTGCTCTCTACCAAGACCCTTTTCTTCGGGTTTCTGGTCCTTTGCTAACTCCTCGAAGGAGCAGAAGCTCGGGTACTTCTTTCTTCGATTCCCATATTCCTTCACCTCAAATTCTTCAAACACGTATCGTTGATTGTTACTCTGGTGAGGAATAAGACCTCTTTGTTCTCATGATATCCTTCATGATAGAATTCTAATGACAACCCTATATCGATTCAGATCCCTTTAGGATGGCATACAAAGAACACAACTTGCTCTCTCATCAGGCACACATGTTTTGTTGAACCAAAATTGGGCCGTGAAGTAAACCATACCTTCGCTTCCTCGCAGGCTTCCCTGCTCACCGTTTCGCCTTCCTTCTCCTCTGGGTTTAACCGCACCTTACCATTAGTGAGTCTTCGCGATTTTTCCAAAATCTGGTTTTTCCAAAAGTTTCTTAAATTTGAACCATGCTTGTGCACTCCACATGCCATAGGCCTCGTTGATGCCTTAGCTTCATATGAAACCCGCACTCTCTAACGAAAAACCACTCCATCCTTTCTTCCTACCAAATTTGAATAAACCTCTCACCGTTGTCAGATACCCTGATTTGGTGCGCGCAGAGACTCTCCTTCCACCTCTCTCTCGCCTAACATCTCCTTGAAAGGCGTGAATTGTGATTTTGAATCTCCTCTCGCGACAAACCCCCTTATGAGCCAAGATAATATTTCTTCCACTCGGGAGTGCTTCATTCCGACACCTAAATCTTCTATCACTTCTTCTTCTCTCATCTTCTTCCCTTTCCCTTTCTCTCGCTCGAGAAGTCGGGCCGAGTTTCGGGTGTTTCGATGGCACCTCTCCGCTTGTTCTTCTTGACGACCATCTAACCATTCTTCATGAAGCTTCTTCTTCCTGCTTGTTCATGCTCCTCATAATCTCGTCTAGGTTAGGACTAGGGTGAATAGCCATTGAAACTAAGACAAACTTTTCGTAAGGTTTGGAAAGCTAGGTTTTCGTGGGTCGAGATTCGAAGGAGGAAGAAGGTGAAAAGCTATGTGGTTTCGAGTGAATGAGAAAGCTTCCAACAGTTGCAATTCAATCAATGTTTGTGGGCTAATTATCGCTTCATTAAAAACACGCCGCGATCAATTCTCGCCAGTTTTTTTATTTTAGGTCAGCTGAATTTAGGCTTTTAAAGTGAGTAGTCGCACTGCCAAGCTTCCGTCAGCGACATACTTAGGATGTCGCGACAATAAAAGGTTTTCTAGGAATTGTTTGATGTTGCGACAACCTTTTCCATTTTGAAACTTACCCTTCGTCGCCATTTCACAGCCGTGTCGCGACATATACCTTCTTCCTTCAATACTCACAAGATGCTCTTTTTCGCATCGTGTCACGACATCAATGTTTTGTCGCGACATCACTTATGTCGCGACATAACCTTTCTGTCGCGCCTTAAGCCCTTAACTCAATGATCTCAAAAACTTTTTTCTCTTATTGTTCCTAACCCTTTTAGACATTTCTTTAGGCATCTCCAAGCAAAGATTTAACAAGCAATTAAAAAGAGAGCATATCTAAGACAGCACTGTCAGATTGCTACTCCCTTTTCTCATGTGGTGACTTTTCTGCAAGCTGCTGGAATTGTTCCTGTAGTTGCCTTGCCATTCATGTCTTTAAACCTTTCAGAAGATTACTACAATATTCAAGAAAAATCTAATTAAACTACAATTGATTTCTAAAAATTAAATCTATCCTTATATCAACAATTCTGACCTAATTTAAGCAACTAAAGAAAATATTTCAAAACTTAAACCAGAAATTAAATCCTTATGGGTTGCCTCCCATTAGCCGCCGCCTGAGTCCCAATGGACTCGCTGGCTGCGGTATTCTTCTTTTTCCTCAAGAACCAGCCTGAGTTCTTTTCCTCTTCCTGCTTAGATAATGCTTCACCTCCGTCCATCGACCTGAATTCTTCTCCAAGACGCCTCCCGCTGTCACTACTCCAAATGTAGTATCACTTGACACCACCGCATGGCCCACTCCAATTGATTTCAACTTTCCCCGAAACAATTTCGGGCCTGTAATTAAACAAGAGAACCCTGCCTCCCTAGCTCTCAACTCTTTTCAAGATTCTCCGATCATGCCATTTCTTTGTCTTGTCTTTTGTATATTCTAGCATTATCATAGGCTTCATTTCGCTTCTCTAATCTCGTACGCTTGGAGCAATCTTTTCTTCCTTTGCAACCTTAAAATCGGGTTTAACTTCGATGGCCCACATTGCCTCAGATTCTAATTCAAGAGGTAGATGACATGGTTTACCAAAACAACTCAGATAGGACATTCCAATGGGGTTTTATGTACCTGTAAGCCCAAAGTGCATCATCAAGCTTGGAAGTTAATCCTTCCCGCTTGAGCCTCACGCCTTTTCAAGTATTCTTTCGACCGGTTGAAATTTCTCTCGCTTGTCCATCGGTCTGGGATGATAAGCTTTCAAACTCATTACATGCTTCGATCCCATACTGCCATGAGTTTTGCAAATATTTTGTTTGTAGTGGGTTCCATCACTAATGATAGTTCGGGTGTTCCAAATCGCTTAAAATATTCTTTTGCAAGAAACTCACAACCGTATAGTATCATTCCTTGACAAGCTATCGCTTCCACCCATTTGGAAACGTACTCCATCGCTAGCAAGATGTATAGGTTTCAAATGATGGTGGGAAGGGTCCTATAAAACGTATTCCCATACATCAAAAATTTGTATCACCATACCTTTCGAGGGGGAATTTCTCATTCCCTGGCCGCTGATATTCCCAACTTTGGCATCTATCACACAATTTAACCCACTCGAAGACAATCTCTCGAAGATATGGCCAATAAAATCCCGATTGAGTATCTATGAGTCGTTTCTTTTTCCGTAAAAAATGTGTCTCCCATATGGCATGCATGACATCCATTCATAATGTTGCCTTGTCTACCTTCTTCTCGCACACATCTTCTTTATTATCATGTCGCACCTCTCTCGAATAATAGTGGATCATCCCAAATATAATACCCGCCCGTCGCCTCGAAGTTCCTCTTCTCATGGTAGCTGAATTCGAAGGCATTATTCACAAGTTTATAATCTCACCATATCGAAGATACCAGTAGTTGGAAGGAAAACCTAAACAATTGCTCATCCGAAGTTCTCCGTTAACATCACCTTTTCTTCTTCATCATTGCTTCTTTTCACTCTCGACAAGTGATCGCCATCACATTGTCACATCCCTTTATCCTTGATTTCCAAATCAAACTCCGCAAGAACACCCACCTTATCAATTCAAGTAAATTTTCCTTTTTCGACATCAAGTATTTGATCGCTGCATGATCGTTGTGAATTACCACATGGGATCCTAAAAGGCTCAAATTTTTCAAAAGCAAATACTACGGCTAGCATCTCTTTTTCGTTTGTTGAGAAGTTCTCTTTGTGCTTCATTGAAGGTCTTAATAGCATAGTATATGACCCCGAATACTTTCTCTTTCTTTCGCTCCCAACACAGCCCCATAGCAACCACTGCATCACACATTATTTCAAATCCTTGATCCCATTCTCCCATTATAAAGCCGTACCAATCTCGATCTTGATTTCACAGCATCCTCAGAGTCATCAAAATTGAACTCAGATCTTTTCCGCACCGCATGGTCCGACTATTTTTGAAAAGTCTTTGATGAATCTCCTGTAAAATCCAGCATGCCCCAAGAAGCTTCTTACTCCTTTTACTGTAGTACGTGGTGCAAGAGTTTTGATAATGGATACCTTGGACCGGTCAACTTCTAGTCCAGTAGCAGAAATTTTATGCCCAAGAACAATTCCTTCGCCACCATAAATGACATTTTTCCCCAATTCAAAGGTTAGCCGTTTGTCTTGGCATCTAAGTAATCAAGTTTCCAGACAGCGAACATTTATCGCCGGATCCATACACAAGAAAGTCATCCATGAAAATTTCCATCACTTCTTCAACCAAACTGAGAATATTGACATCATACACCTCTCGAATGTAGTTTAGTATTATGCTTCAAATGGCATCCTTCTAAAGGCAAAGGTACCATATGGCATGTGAATGTGGTCTTCGATCCTCAGTAATAGCAATCTGATTGTATCCCCGAAAATACCGTAAAACAAAAGTGAGGGTGTCCTCGCTAACCTCGTCCAACATCCGATCAATGAAGGGCAAAGGGAAATGATCTTTTCTCATGGCCGTGGTTCAAATTTTCGTAATCACATACCCTCCATCCTCGTCAATGCTCTTGCTCGAATCAATTCATTTTTCTCTATCAAGGATCACAAAGAAACCCCTTTCTTTTGGAACCACATGGATCGGCTCACCCAAGGATCATTCGAAATAGCATAGATAAACCAAGATTCAACAATTGGCACCTCCTTTCCGACTACTTCCTTCATCACCGATCTCACCCTCCTTTCGTGTTCCTACAGATGGTTTTGAAGTCTCTCTAGCAAAAATCTTATGCATGCAAATTGATGGATCGATACCCTTCGCCTCTTCACTGGACCAAGCTAGCGATTCCTTATGCTTCCTTAATATTTTCAGCAATCTGTTCCACCCTCACCGAAGTCCGCCGAAATGATCACTAGTTTTTCTTTACGTACTCAAGTAAGCATACTTTAAATGACATGGAAACTTTTCCAAAACTAGCCCTTCGTGACCGGTTTCGATGAATTTCTTTTTCTCACTATTTTCCCATTATCTTTTCGTTTTTTGCTTCAGGCTCAACACAGTTTCTATAGAATGAAAACCGATGTATGGAAATTCAGAATAGACATCTTTAGTATACTGGGAATTCATCTCTTTTTCATTGATAAAAACTGGAGTATTACAATCATTGTTAACATCAGGGTTGGAAGTATAGACAAAATCAGCCTACGTTGAAACTTTCCTTGTCCCGTCCCATACTTTGCATACTTTTGATCAAGTTAAAAACAACTGCTTCTTCTCCAACTCCTGGGCGTAAGAACTCCCTCGCATGTCAATCAAAAAGTGTTCTGGGGTGAGCTAGGAATGGTTCTCCCAATAAAGCAGGGGTACTTGTGAATCTTCTTCCATGTCCGTATCGATGAAGTCTAATGGAAAACAAACTTCCAACAAAGGACCGCACATTCAATGACTCTTTCTCAAGCCTTCACCATCGACCGTCTCGTCATTCAGTAACACAGGAGTAAGCTCCCCCAAACCCTGCTCTGGCAACGTAAAGAGGCATCAAATTGGATACTAGCTCCCGAGTCACGCAGAGCTTCCTCGGAATTCAATTCCTCCAACAATACAAGGAATCGTGAAGCTCCCTGGGTCTTTCATCTTTACTGGTAGTTCTTCGACACGTGACCGCAAGTGGCATGAGATTCACTATTCCTTCCCTCTACTATTTTTCTTTCTGCTCAAGATGTCCTTCCGTAAATGGTGGTTTCATAGAGTGGCATTTGAGTTACCACTTCGTGCTGAAAGGCATACCGATCTCCAAATTTTCTCGAAGGTTTTCAAGAACCTTCGCAAACCGCCTCCTCCATCCTCGACTCGCAGCTTCAGGAAACGGGCCGCAGCTTCGATCCTCGGATGTTCTTCCTCTCTACTCTTCTTTTCATCTCCATTCCTCTTCCCTTCTCGATCTTGCTACTTCTTTGTTGTCGCCATCTTCTCTCATCCTTCTAGCTCCTCCCCACTCCTAAGCTACACCCATGCATTTCGGGTTCGTCCCCGTGTCACTCTGGGAAGGCATCTTTTCTAGCTTTTGCGGTTAGGCCAAATTACCTACTTCAGTGTCTCCTGTATTCTTCAGTGGATGCATTGGTGGTGTTTTTTGAAAATTTTGGAGAATTGGTGGCAAGCATTTCCAACTCTACAAACTTTTGTTCACGGAGAAGAACAACTTCTTATTATCCCCCCATGAACCGGGCAAGATCTATTCTTCAAAAGATCGGGCCCTCCTCTAACTCGACATATTCATTTCGTGTTCACTTCGCCGCCGCCGAACCCGTGGTTGTGCCGATAACCCCGCGGAGGGTTCTCGCTCCATGCTCTCGCCTCAGAAGCCCTCCACCATAAGAGAAGTTCTCATGGTTCCTCACCGCCGGGTGATACCGGCCAAGGTGTTATATCGGGGGTTTGAAATGGTAGTTTCTTTGCTCACCCAAATAATTAACCTCTTCAGCATCATAAAATTGTTCTTCAGTTGCCCTCTCAGCACTTCCCTTCAATAACTCTCTTTCAATTGCTCCTATTTCATGAGCAGTGTGTGTCTTTCTTTCTTGCTTGTCCAACCTGTGCATAATGGCATCCAACTCGTCTCCATGGTCAGTCATACCTTGCTCACCTCCATGATCCCCCTTTCCTCCTCGTCGCTTTCCTCTTGAAAGCCTCGTATGAGTTTCGCTGTTACATTTAGCCGGTGTCTTCAATCATTTCTTTTACCTTCTCTTCAAGACTTTTCGTTCAATGCTCCACAAGATGAAGCATCAATGATCCCTTTTGACATATCATTCAAGGCATGATATACAAAGTCCATCCGAGTCTTCTCGTGATCTATCCCATGTATCGACATCTTCTCAAGAACCGCTTGAATCTTCCTTGCTACATATTGTGCTATCTTTCCCGAGCTACATACAGAGGCTTCGTCTTCCACATATTTGGAACACAATGATTTCCCTTCTTCTTTACGTGGTGAGGGTACGGGGAAAGAATCTACCTAAGTGAAGCTCTACTAACTCCTCCCAGTATCAACGAACCATATGGTAAGAATTCATACCATGTATTTCTTGTATCTCTTAGAATGGGAATAGATGCGAGTTTATGACTTACGGTCTCACCGTTGAGCTGCTTGTATTAGCCATCTGAGGAATCTTCCCAGTGCTCGTTTGGATCTTGATGGGATGACGATGGCGTCTTCTTTGGACCATTGTAATCGATCTTAGGTTCAAAATTATTGACATCAGCTACTTGGTGTCGATTCTTGAGTATTCTGTATAATTGGTCTCGAAGTCCTCCATTATGCTCCCGGTGATTGAGCCTTCTAGCTATACAATATACACCTCATCGATCCTTGCCTTTCATACGCCATGGTTGAGTTTTACGCCTTCTTTATCTTTCTCAAGCTTAAGTGTCCTCTCTAATTACATTATCGGTGGGATCAAATCATTCTCATTTCCTATGCATTAAAATTTTGTCCACGAAATCAAACATACTTACATTAATAGGATTAGTTTGGTCGACAAATATTTTCAATATGGTTTGTTAAAGGTTAGTGGCTAAAAATAACCAGCGCGAAAAACTATTTTGTTCTTTTTCTTCAAAATGTCGAATTAGTATTTCTTTCTTTGTGCAGACTATTGATTCTTGAATTCTTGATCGTAGCGCCATAAAACTTGTGCACTTAGGACTAAAACATATACAAATTCCGACGTTATTACCAAGGACTATTGTCTAGTCCCCGACAACGGCGCCATAAAACGCACCCCAATTAGCAGGACCAAAACACATATACAAATTTGGCGTTATACCAAGGACTGTCTAGTCCGGCGGCAGCGCCGTAAAACTTGTTAATCAGCGAAAAGTCTCCTAGATTAAATCATTTTTCAATATTGGTTTTGGCCCCCTAATATCTTTGCAAGTGCGAATTAAACAAGTAATAAATTGGTTAGATCCGGTCTCGATCCCACGAGAGATCTCGAATTCTAAGATCATTACCACGACTTCTCGAAGCTGTACTATTTGAATTTATAAAGTGACATTGTGTTCCAACTTAAGAAGTTGTAAATTATACACGTATATAATAAAAGAATGAACAATCGAACAAACTGAGTCTAAAGAATAATGAATACTTGAATAGTTAGAAAATATAAATGGACAACGAATAATTATCGTTTAGAGTACACATTAAGATCGATGCTATTGTAGTATCGATTCACATTGTCAAATCTTGTTAATTTTGTTTGTGTATTTCGGGTTTAAAATCTGTCGAGGCGTTTAGTAGTGCATTGGATCTCTCCACTTCATATTTCATTATCTAATCTTACTGATCCTCTCGAATCTGAGGAATTAGATACCTACTTTAACGGGGACCTAATTACGGGTATTTTTCTTTTGATACTTCATACCCATTTTATGAATCTGTAAGCACTTAACTCCCGAGTTATCGATTGACGAGGATATACGACTTCTAGGTTGCTCTTCCTCAAAATTAGAATAAGATCACCCTCTCCTTGATTAGATCTCGGCTAACACGGGTTGGCTTCACTATTCGAATTGAGGTGAACTCTGCTTGTTTAAATTGATAACTCATTCCAGCTCATTCTTGATTTCAAGTGAGAAGAGGATTTATCAAGTAAACTCTAAGAAAGCTCATTAGATCTCTAATAGCAAGTTAATATGCCTTGAAAAATGTTCATAACTCGGAGTTGTCATCTGCGTGTCTTTCAGGAGGACCTCCTTGAAAATCGAGCAATGAGGCAATTCTTAATACGGGTATAAAGCGTATTCGGATGAAACATTAAACCCATACTTAGAAGTAAATTCATAAGCGGGAGTGTAATTTCTTTGGAAAAAGAACTAAGGAAAGAATAATTTCGACAATAGCATTCACTTAATGGAAGCTGGTTCCTCAATTACTGAATTACACACTACAGTATTCCTCGATCCTTAAGAATAAGCGCATTATGAAGCTGGAGGGTAAATTCGAAATTTATGAACTTGAACATTCAGTGTGTTTAAGAAAAGAATTAGTGCATTAAACCTGCTCCAAAACGATAACATCAATTCCAGGAAAATCGCGAAAGGTAAAAGCGATAAATCCTAATCTAATCTCTAACTATCAACATTGAAGAAAGAAAAGAAAAATTAAAGAAAAATAAATAAAATGAATAACCATTTACCAGTTTCTAAATGCGTATCGTATGACTACTTTTATGAAATTTGGGTGGCTAGCGTATTTATGGGGTTTCTCGGTTGGGCCCTAATCCCGATGCGGTTTTGTGGATTTCCAAGTGGGTTGGCCCGTGTGTGTTCGGTCGTGACTTCAATTCCTTGTCCGCGACATCATCTATGCTCGTGACATCGATCTCACGTCATGACGTCGACCAGTCTTCTACTTGGTAGCTTCAACTTGTTTTCCCGATGTCGCGACATCAATCTCTATCGCGACCTCGACTCAAGTCTTACCGCGACATTCAACTTGTCTTGAGATTGTCGCGACATCAATCTGCCGACATCACTTCATGCCCTTGCAGGTTTCAACTGATGATTCCTGATGTCGCGACCTCGATCTCACGTCGCGACCTTAGTTCAATATTCTCTGACCTTCAGTGGTATTCACGATGTCGTAGTCAATCTCGCGTCGCGACCTGAGCAAGTCTTCTGCGATATTAACTTGTCTTGGTGTGTGACATCAATCTTTGTCGCTGACGTAAGCAAGTGCGAGTTTTATTTGGTTTCTCATGATGTGAGCAGTCAATGCGTAGTCGCGACAACAGCTCCTATTCTTGTAGATTTCAACAGAGTTTTCTTATGTCGCAACAACAACCTATTGTCGTGACATCAACTGATCACTGCATGCTTCAATCTTGTCGCCACTTGTATCTTTCAACTGGTTGCTCTTGTTGTTGCGACATCAGTCTACGAACTTACAAGCTTCCATTGATTGCTCTTGATGTCGCGACATCAATCCCTTGTCGCGACATTAGCTCATGACTCCACGGGTCTCGACTGTTCGTTCCTGATGTCGCGACATCAATATCTTGTCGCGACATCACTTCATGGCTCTGCAGCTTTGAATTGGTCGCCATTAGTGTCGCGACATCGATCTCTTGTCGGGACATCGGCTTCCCCAGTCATTTGGAGCTTCAAGCCCCAGGGTTCACGATGTCGCGACATCAATCTCACGTCGCGACAACAGTTCAATTCTTTACAGCTTTCAACTGAGCAAGTCTCATGTCGCGACATCACTTCATGCCTTTGCAGGTTTCAACTGATGATTCCTGATGTCGCGACCTCGATCTCACGTCGCGACCTTAAGCCGATTAACTTTCGGCTCATCCTTCCAGAAACATGTCGCCTTCAGTGAGTTCTCTTGTCGACTTACCTTTGTCCGCGACATTAAAATTTTGTAGCGACATACATGCCGTTCTGTAATCTCGGTACGCCCATCTTGTGATCTCACATCGCGACGCATCAAATTTCCTTCAATTTTCCCGATGTAGCAGCCTCATAAGCTGGATTGTATGAAACCCCAAAACTGCAACATTAGTTAGCCAGTTGCTTTCGCCACCTTGCTATTTTACGCATTTTACTCATAGGTCTTGCATTTTCTTGCATTTTCTTCTTTCTTTATACTTCACACCAAATAACAAATTTGGTAAAGTTTCTTCATATTTACGCATCTTAATTGTTCAACTTTTTTACATTAAAATCAACGAGAAAAATGGACTAAAATAGGTGACTTTTAAGCTCATCCCGGCGGCGGGATCTTGGCGGAATTACGTGTCGTTAGTCGAGATGATAAGCAAGCCTTGATTTCGGGCGACTCGTCGTGAACTAGAGTGCGAGGCGTTGCTAGAGGTACTTTCGTCCGATCTTCTAAGCATAAATTTGGGAGAGCAATTTGAGACGAGGGATGTGTGACCAGTTGCGCGGACCTCCGTCGGCGAGTTAGTTTAGGCGCCGGGGGATGAGGTCATTAGGTGAGGGACCGGGGCCCACGATTGCTGGTGGAGAAGCCTGGGTGGCTAACCTTTCGGAAGGCGTCGACATACTGAATGGACTTTAATTTTGACCTCCCGGTGTGAAGGCGGAGGAATCTTTTTCTACGAACTATTCTCAAGGCACGGTACTTGTAGTGGCCAATTCCCTTCTTCGTCGTCCAGTTCCTCCTGTGACATCGATCTCCTATGTATGTTTACGACAACGACTTTGTCGTTTATCTATATATCACGTTTTCTTTTGGTCGTGGCAGGGGCAGACATGTGGCCAGCCGAAACATATTTTCATATAAATACTCTCTTATCTTTTTTTCTCTTTTTTTGTTTTTTGTTTTTTAATATATCGTAGGCGTTCTCATTGTAGCGTCGTCGCTTTTCTTCCCGCGTTTGGATAGCGGATTGGGGATCGGTGGGATGGGAATAAGCTCGTCGGACTTAGTCTTCGTGGCCTTGTAGGAGGCGGCACGACTTGAGTTGGATTAATACAATTTGGAAGGATTCGTCCTGCAAATTTGAGGAAAAGAGTTTCTTAGATGTAAATTGTCACTAACGAAGCAGATCTATGTAAAAATGATGGATGAGCCGAGATCAATGTGAGTTGCTGAATAAGAGAATTCGGTCAAGCGAGATAAGAGCTTGCCCATGTTGAGTGAAGGGAAGAGCTCGTCGAAATTAATAATTGAGGGAGGGCTCGTCCATGTTGGGTGATGGGAAGAGCTAGTCAGAATGAATAGTAAAGTAGAGCTCGTCCATGCTGAGTGATGGGATGAGCTCGTCAGGATGAGTAGTAAAGTAGAGCTCGTCCACGTTGTGTGATGGGAAGAGTTCGTTAGAGTGAACAGTAAAGTAGAGCTCGTCCATGTTGAGTGATGGGATGAGCTCGTAGGAATTGTAAAGTGGGCACGTCCATCTTGAGTGATGGGATGAGCTCGTCGGAGATGAGTATTAAAGTAGAGCTCGTCCATCTTGGGTGATGGGATGAGCTCGTCGAGTCAGATAGTAAAGTAGAGGCTCGTCCATTTTGTGTGATGGGAAGGCTCGTCGGAATAATTGAAGAGGAGCTCGTCCATGTTGAGTAATGGGAAGAGCTCGTCAGAGTGAATAATAAAGTAGAGCTCGTCCATGCTGAGTGATGGGATGAGCTCGTCAGAATGAATAATAAAGTAGAGCTCGTCCATGCTGAGTGATGGGATGAACTCGTCAGAATGAATAGTAAAGTAGAGCTTGTCCATGTTGTGTGATGGCAAGAGCTCGTCAGAATGAATAATTGAGGAGGAGCTCGTCCATGTTGAGTGATGGGAAGAGCTCGTCAGAGTGAATAATTGAGGAGGAGCTTGTCCATGTTGAGTGATGGGAAGAGCTCGTCAGAGTGAATAATAAAGTAGAGCTCGTCCATGCTGAGTGATGGGAAGAGCTCGTCAAAGTGAATAATAAAGTAGAGCTCGTCCATGCTGAGTGATGGGATGAGCTCGTCAGGGTGAATAGTAAAGTAGAGCTCGTCCATGTTGTGTGATGGGAAGAGCTCGTCAGAATGAATAATTGAGGAGGAGCTCGTCCATGTTGAGTGATGGGAAGAGCTCGTTAGAGTGAATAATTGAGGAGGAGCTCGTCTATGTTGAGTGATAGGAAGAGCTCGTCAGAGTGAATAATAAAGTAGAGCTCGTCCATGCTGAGTGATGGGATGAGCTCGTTAGAATGAATAGTAAAGTAGAGCTCGTCCATGCTGAGTGATGGGATGAGCTCGTCAGAATGAATAGTAAAGTAGAGCTCGTTCATGTTGTGTGATGGGAAGAGCTCGTCAGAATGAATAATTGAGGAGGAGCTCGTCCATGTTGAGTGATGGGAAGAGCTCGTCAGAATGAATAGTAAAGTAGAGCTCATCCATGTTGAGTGATGGGATGAGCTCGTCAAGGCGAATTGTAAAGTAGAGCTCTTCCATGCTGAGTGATGGGATGAGCTCGTCAGAATGAATAGTAAAGTAGAGCTCGTCCGTGCCAGGTGATGGGATGAGCTCGTCGAATAATTGTAAAAGTAGAGGCTGCGTCCGTGGCGAGGTGATGGGATGAGCTCATCCTAATGAATCGTAAAGTAGGCTCGTCCATCTTGGTGATGGGATGAGCTCGTCGAATCGACTGAAGTAAAGTAGAGCTCGTCCATGTTGTGTGATGGGAAGAGCTCGTCAGAGTGAATAATTGAGGAGGAGCTTGTCCATGTTGAGTGATTGGAAGGCTCGTCGGGATGAAGTAATTGGCTTGGGGAGCTCGTCCACTTTGAGTGATGGGATGAGCTCGTCAGGATGAGTAGTAAAGTAGAGCTCGTCCATGTTGAGTGATGGGATGAGCTCGTCAGAATGAATAGTAAAGTAGAGCTCGTCCATGTTGTGTGATGGGAAGAGCTCGTCAGAATGAATAATTGAGGAGGAGCTCGTCCATGTTGAGTGATGGGAAGAGCTCGTCAGGATGAATAGTAAAGTAGAGCTTCGTCCATGCTGAGTGATGGGATGAGCTCGTCGAGGAGAAGAATATGAGTAGAGCTGCGTCCATCTGCTGAGGTGATGGGGATGAGCTCGTCTGTGGAGAATAGTAAAGTAGAGCTCGTCATCTTGGGTGATGGGATGAGCTCGTCGGAATGAATTGTAAGAAGTAGAGCTCATTAAATGCTTGAGTGATGGGATAGTTCGTCGGAATGGTAAAGTAGAGCTCGTCCATGTTGTGTGATGGGAAGAGCTCGTCAGAATGAATAATTGAGGAGGAGCTCGTCCATGTTGTGTGATGGGAAGAGCTCGTCAGGATGAGTAATTGAGTAGGAGCTCGTCCACGTTGAGTGATGGGATGAGCTCGTCAGGATGAGTAGTAAAGTAGAGCTCGTCCATGTTGAGTGATGTGATGAGCTCGTCAGAGCGAATTGTAAAGTAGAGCTCGTCCATGCTGAGTGATGGGATGAGCTCGTCAGAATGAATAGTAAAGTAGAGCTCGTCCATGCTGAGTGATGGGATGAGCTTGTCAGAATGAATTGTAAAGTAGAGCTCGTCCATGCTGAGTGATGGGATGAGCTCGTCAGAATGAATAGTAAAGTAGAGCTCGTCCATGTTGTGTGATGGGAAGAGCTCGTCAGAATGAATAATTGAGGAGGAGCTCGTCCATGTTGAGTGATGGGAAGAGCTCGTCAGAATGAATAGTAAAGTAGAGCTCGTCCATGCTGAGTGATGGGATGAGCTCGTCAGAATGAATAGTAAAGTAGAGCTCGTCCATGTTGTGTGATGGGAAGAGCTCGTCAGAATGAATAGTAAAGTAGAGCTCGTCCATGTTGAGTGATGGGATGAGCTCGGCAAATTGAGCAGCGTGGCTCCAGGCGCTGTGGCCTTGGTGGCAATGTAGCTGGTGGTCGACTCTGACGGCGTGGCTTTGTCTTGGAGTAGGTGAGCTTGTCAAATTGTGCAGCGTGGCTCCGGTATTGGCCCTTAGTGGCAATGTAGAGCTGGTCGACTCACGGCGGCGTGGCTGTCTGAGATGGGTGGGCTCGTCAAATTGAGCAGCGTGGCTCCGGGCGTTGTGGCCTTGGTAGTTGAAGAGTTTGATATGTTGAAACGCTTTGTGTTGCTAGTTAATTTTCAATTCTTGGAAAGAGGCGAGTGTCTTTAATGCGAATTTATGGATAATTTGGATCGATTGCACGAACTTTCGAATACTTTGATCTCCTTATAAATGCTCGGTTTTTCACTCTTTGCGAGGGCTTGATCTTTGTATAATGCCTGTTGAGGTCTGCGTGAGATGAAGAGTCGAGTTTGATCATCGTCGGCTGGAGATTCTTACGAAAGATAAGGTCGTAATTGTTCTTACTGCATGTGGGAGTTGTGTTTTTCCCTAGTTTCCCCTTTATGGGAGTCATGTTTTTCCCTAGCTCCGTGCTAGGGAATGCATCCGGAGAGGGTGGCGCATGCGCTGCTCTCTCTGTTTTTTGTTCTTTTTCTTCCTCCTCTACTCCTCTCTTTTCTCCCTATCACCTCTTTTCTTTTCTCCCTATCACTCCCTTTTCTTCTTCTCCAGCTTTTCATTCTATCTTTCTCCTTTGTCTCTTTTTTCCTTCCATCTGAACTCTTTGGTACCCTTTTTCTTTTCTTCTTTTCCTCTTTTCCACTTTCTTTTCTTTTCTCCCTATCACACCTCTTTTTTTTTTTTTTTTTTTTGGGGGAACTGCTTGTACTGAATATTACTCAAGATGTAATCGAGGACACTGCCGATTGTAGCGGTGTAATTCAGTGGAAATAAAGAGACACTTTTGCTTTTATGTCGATGTATCTTCTTATTTTGCCTTTTACGTATCTTACATATATGAGCTGCTTGAGATGTCTTACGAATGGTCAATGAACGTTCTATGTCACATGAGATACGAGTAAGGCATTATTTAACATTACGCGATGCTAACTGGTAGAAAGCGGCTTAAGATGTTCCGCATTCCACGTATGTCGAAAGATTTTTCCCTCTTCTGTTTTGAGTTCATAATTTCCTGGTCTGACGACTCGGGATATGATGTAAGGACCTTCCCGGTGGGGCCTGAAGCTTTAAGATGCGGCTGGGTTCTTCCTTGATGGCGGGAGCCTTTGCGACTAAGTCGCAGGCATATAGCTCCTTGGGTTGACTCTTTGATTATAGTACCTCATTTGTTTTCCTTTGATACTCCCCTCAGTGCGCCTTTGAACACCGCTCGTGCTTTTTTCTTAGGAGCTACAGAAGTTTAGACGAAGGGCCTCGTCATTATCTTTCCTCTACGATGCTAACTCGGCTCTTGGAGACTTTATTGGAATCTCAGCGGGGCTACTATACGTGCCAAAGGCTAGGGCGAATGGGGTTTTCGGTTCAGCGACTTAGTAATAGATCTGCAATAGCCCGTAGGTACCCTCGGGAAGTGTGCTGCCAGTCGCTTTAAGATCTTCTAATTTTGGTCTTGAGCTGACCTTGAGGTTACGATCGTGACTTGACTTTGTCCATTTGATTGCGGATGTGCTTTGGGGACGAGTAATAATTTTTAATTAGAGCTCGGCACAAAAATCTCTTCAATTGCATTGTCGAGGCTTGCTTTCGGATTTGTAATCGATGCAGGGCTGCAGGGATGCAAAACACAAGTGATATTTCGCCACACGAAATTGCATATTTTTTGCTCTGTAATTGTGGCTAAAGGTTCGGCTTCTGCCCACTTGGTAAAGTAATCCACTGCGACAATTATGAATTTGCACTGTCCTTTACCAATGGCGAGAAGTCCCTAATATATCAAGCCCATTTGTTGGAAGGCCAGGGACTTGCGATTGATGTTAAGGGTTACGGCGGGAGCGTGAGATCTGGCGTGCTCACAGCGGATCTGCATTCTTGACTTCGATCGGTGCATCCTTGAGTATGGTTGGCCAGTAGTATCCTTGCCTTAAAACTTTTCCTGCTAATGCCCGGGCTCCGATATGATTCCCGCATACACCCTCGTGTACCTCTCTTAGTACGTACTTGATGTCCTCTCCCGCGATGCATTTAAGAAAGGGAGTGAAAAAATCCCCTCACTTGTAAGACTTTGCTATGATTAGTGAACACAGGTGACCTCGCCCTTATTTTACCGTTCCCTTCTTTCGGGTCGTCGGGTGAGCTTCCATCTATTATATAGTTCCCGATGGGGTCCATCCAGCTCGGCTCGGACTCTGTCCGGGCAACCGATCATGCTAAGAGGTCGGCCGGAAGGTTCCACCAAATTATTCAACGGGCGTCGACTGCCAGGAGTCTTCTTGTGGCATGGCTAACGCAGAGCGTTTGCTCGGGGTGTTCTCTGTCCTAGGGACATGTTTGACTTGAACCAACACAAATTTCTTTAATAGATCACGGACCTTTAGGAGGTAGAGAATCATCGTTTCACTTTTGGCTTCGTAGGTTTCTTCTATTTGTCTGACCACTAATTTGGGAATCCTTTGTATCTCTCTGGCCCCGGTGGACCTCGTGAATGGCGAGTTGAGGCTGTATCACGGCCTCATATGAAGCCTCGTTGTTTGACCTATGGAACCCAAATCTGAGCGCGTATTCAATGTCTATCCCTTTTGGTGAGGTTAGGATTAGACCACTTAGCTTCCTTGCGCATTTGAGGCTGCATCTACGAGCTTCAGTTAGGTCGTCCTTTTAGAGCAGTGTGATCTGAGCAAGTTATGTCGGAGTGAATTCCATGACGAAGTCGGCTAGGACCTATGCTTTTATGGCTGTTTTTGGCTTGTATCTAATGTCGAACTCGCTTAGCTCTATGGCCCACTTCATCAGCCTCCCGGAGGCTTTTGGTTTGTGCAATACTTGCTTCATCGGATATTCTGTCGAGACTTCTATGGTGTGAGCCTGGAAATAGGGACGGAGCTTCCGAGCTGTGGTTACCAGCGCTAGTATTAGTTTTTCCATTCTCGGGTACCTCTCCTCTGCTCCTCTCGGGCTCATTGCAATAATGGTGGGTCTTTGTGCTCGTTTTTGTCATCTTTGTAGTCTTGCTTGTTGGTCGAAAAGAAGTCGGATACGGCGAAATGCAGTGGGGTTCTCCTCGGCAGGACTTACTAGATGATTGGAGAACTCAGATTACGTTTTTTAATGTAGTAAATGCTTCTTAGCATAGCATCCCATTGACCTTCTTGAACTTTGAAGAAGGGTGGCATATCACTACGCCACGGATACAAATCGACAGGGCATAATCCTTCCGCAATCGGTCGTTTGGACTTCCTTTATTCCTGACGGTGATGGCATGTCGAGCACAGCCTTTATTTTATCTGGGTTTGCCTCAATTCCCCTGTGGTTGACTATGAAGCCCATAAAATTTTAAGGCCGACACGCCAAAGGCGCATTGTTTGAGTTCCCAGCTTCATGTTGTAATTCCTTGGGATGTGGAGCGCCTCGAGGTGAGGGATGTGGAGATTGGGTGTAGTAGATTTTATCGACATGTCTCATCTACGTATGCCTCCATAGTTAACGCCTATATGTTTGGAACATTCGGTTTACTAGCCTGCAGTGGAGTGGCTCTGCGTTCTTGAGCTACGAGCAGGCATCCTCGATGTGATGGTTCACTGGTGTGACGAAAGAGGTCTTTTCATGGATCCATGCTAATCGGTGTAAGTAGGAAAATCAAAAATCATAAAATAGAAGTTCGTGGCCGCATGATGGCGTCACGATGGTCGATCCTTGGCAAAGGAAAGGTACGTCAACCGGGCATGCTTTGTTTATGTCGATGAAGTCGTCTGAGTTGCCACTTGCCATTTGCTTTTAGCGAGAGACGACATTGTGACCACTCGGGATATTCCTCCACTGATTATCTGCCCAGAGAAACACCAATTTCCTCGTTGATGGCTTTACGCCTCTTTGAGCGCGAAGCTCCTGTTTGTTGGTAGCTTAAAGGATGGGTTGGTGTCTGTGAGTGATTATCGTAGGATCATTCTCCCGTATCAAACTGTTTCGATGAAAATGTCTCTATTACGTCTTAAAGAATTGGTGAGGAGGAGTTTTGAGGTCTCCGGATTAGTCTAGGCGGGTATGGCGAGATGTTCAGAATTAGATCATCCAGTAGAGTACGGTTCTAGTTCCTCAGGAGTTCGAGATCGAGATGTGTATCTCGTCGCGCGTGTGACTCGTCACACATTCACGTTGTCGGTGCCACTTTGTTTCATGGAGCGGTGTAGCATTCCCTAGCCACTCGATCTCTCGAGGACCCATTTCCTACACCATGTATGGTTGGAAATTTGAATTGTATCATCAGCCCAGTGCCTGCCCGAGAGGGGATGGCTTTATTGCGTTGAGGAAGTGCAATGACATGTTATAAAAGCGAAGCGGGCGTCTACGATTAGAACCTCATTTGTCATCGATCGCACAGCGAGGCTCTCAGGGTTAGTACCAGTTGAATCGAGCCCAATGGTAATACCTTCTCTCCTGAAAACCCCCGCAGATGGGTGTTGGCGGGATCTAGCTTTTCTCTCCCAATGCCCATTTTGTCAAAGGCTGAGGCGAAGATGATGTCAGCTGAACTCCCATTATCAATTAAAACAGATGGTATTGTGTTTCCAGCCCACGATCGTATGAACCACCAATGGAGTGCGTCATGGGGAATGCTGACATCCCTCAGTGCGGAGTCGGAAGGAATGTGATGGTAGTGTCGAGTCGCGGCTGTTTAGTTACTGCTTGTATTTCCCCCGTCTCTGCCGATCGATGCTGCAGCGAGGTGGGCCTTAAGGAAGCCGAACTAAGATTCTCCTCCTCATATGAATCCTCAGAGATCACGTGGATTTCTCGAGTTGAATCTGCCCCGAGTTTCCGTTTGCCGGGGTAGGTACATTGTTGAGTCGGGGCCTGGTTCTGATTCTGGACCTGACTTTGGGCCTGATTCTGGGCTTGGTTCCCCGGAGATATGAAACGTCGGAGATATCCACGTTGTATTAAGTATTCTATCTCTCTTTTCAGTTGTATACAATTGTCCGTGCGATGTCCGTAATCCCTATGGAACTTCGCAATGTTCTGGGTTGTCCCCTTGTGGCGGGATACGTTCATCGGAGTTGGCCATCGAGGCTATTCGTTTCGCACCTCATATAGGACTGTGACCGAGGTACATTAGGGGTGTGAAGCGGCGAAGCGAAATAAGCGTTGTCGTCTTTCAGATTGTGGTGGGCCCAGACGGTCTCTGAGATTTCCCCTCCTTTTGGGGGATCGTTCTCGATCTTTTCTTAGGGATTTGTCCTGGTCTTCTTGCCTTTTAGGACTTCGTCCTCGTCGTTTGTCTGTTGCACTTTTTTCTTTACGGGTGGAAGAACTCTCTTTCTTTGATATCAGGGCCTCCTCGCCGTTTATGTATCTCTACGCTTTGTGAGTACGCCGACCATCTTGGCTTAGGATTCTTCGAGATGGAAAACATCAAGTCTTCGATTGTATAACACAATGAATGCTATGATGTGAACCTCATCGGTATGTCTATTTCGGGGACTCGGCGGTGAACCTTTGCACGTATGACTTTAAACTTTCACCCAGGAGCCTGTTTGACACTCAACGAGATGGTAGCTTCGGCTTTATGCGTTCACAGCTCCGATGAAGTAGGAGACGAAGCGCGTGAATCATTACTGAATAGCGAGATGGATGAAGAAATTCTATTAGACGGGCCAAAGTTTGGCCCTTTTAGTGTAGTGGCGAATGCCTGCATCGCCGCAGGGAGTCCCGATACCCGTATGGCACCATCGATTTTTGTAGGTATTAAGGTGATCGACGGGGTCTTTGACTCCATCGAATGTTTCTATTTGTGGCATTCTGAACTTTGTCGGAAGGGGGAAGTGTAGCACCTCGGCTGTGAAGGGAGACTCGGTTTGTTGTACCAAGGTATCCATAGTATTCGGGGCGCGTCCTCTAACCTCCTTCCACCCGGTGAGCTCCTATTGAAGACTCAAGAGCCTCTTTGCTCCATGCTCCTCTGCTCCCAGTGGTGATGTGGTGCCGTTCGCGTTGCCCCGATATTGTTTCGTTTTCCTCCTCTGTTGGGGCCAATTGGGGTCCGTGCCCCCCGGATCGGCTGGACTCTGCTTCTGCTTTGACGCCACGGGGAATGTCGCGACC
This sequence comes from Tetrastigma voinierianum, assembly GCA_016808115.1. Taxonomy (NCBI): domain Eukaryota; kingdom Viridiplantae; phylum Streptophyta; class Magnoliopsida; order Vitales; family Vitaceae; genus Tetrastigma; species Tetrastigma voinierianum. The sequence goes on from JAEQBH010008606.1 coordinate 67,698, forward strand.
GAGTTGCTCTTCGCGGGGAGGAAGGTCCTGGTCTTCCCGAGTCTGTCGTATCTCCGTGGATATTGCGTTTACTCAATAATTGTTAATTCTTCTACTCAGTGTTGATTAATGATGAAGTGCTTCCACTTACGTTTGTATTAGTTTGCATTGCTTCGAGCGTCTGAGTGCATTATCTTGCGTTGCCACTGTTGCCTTTGTAGGATTGTTGCGAGGTGAGGTAGGATTGTTTGTTGATCTATGGGCTCGGACGTAGCACTCCTCTGCAAAACAAGAAAGAAGGGGATCGGGCCGCGTGGCCCATCCGATCTAGTCAGTTTCTTTCTAAGAGAAAAGAGAGACTGCTTAGAGGGCGAATGTATTGCATATGTATATGCGTCTGAGAATGTGTGTAGGAATGTTGGCGTTGGCTTTTGCGTACCTTTCACCGATGGGTGGTCTTGTATTTATAGTAGATGTTCAACCAGTTGGGTGGTGGTTAAGAGTCCTTCCCATTGGACGGGATATTTCTTATTTTAGTCCATATCGGATTCGGTACAAGATATAAGAGCTGTTTGTTTGAGATAATCCTCTTTCCTTATTGGGGAGATCAGTATGATCAGTTATTATTTTCCCTTCCTTATTGATAAGGTTTGGTTGGATCGGCGAATAATATGTGCCACTGGAAGCATTACATTTTACGTACAGAGCGATACATAATCGATTTGTAGGATATGGGGCTTCCAGATACATTCGGGATTGTCCTTTGGACCTAGCCCATGGGCCTTCGATTTGGGCCGAATCTTGAGGAGCTGGGTGTGCATTGGGCGTACCACTTCTTTGGGCTTGGTCAGTGGGCCTGCAAGCCTATTTTTTAAACCCTATCATATATATAGTTATTTATAGGTTCCAATTTTCTTCCTGTATTAGGATTTTTCAGCCCCTATATTCGGATGATGTTAACAATTCGTAGAGATAAAAGAGAGAGAGAGAGAGAGAGAGCAAGAGACAAGGGAAGCAATTTTGTATAGAGACAAACATTATTATGGAATGGTTCAGACCTTGAAGCGTATTTCTTCATTGTAACCTCTATTTAAGCAATTAAAGGAAAAAAGATATATAACCTGCCCACCCTTATTAGGATGGGGATGATAAGATACTAGTCGGATATGGAAGGGGTTTGAGGTTTTTAAAAGACTTTGATACGTCTCGGTCAAAGCTTAAAATAAAGATAGAAAAGATGCTCTCTTTGATAAGAACTAACCATGAAACTTTTCGACTGTCTATTTTATTCCCCTAGAAAAGCTTAAATACAAAATATCATATAACCGTTCATCCATATCTCATGACCATAACCTTAATGGATAAGACAAAAACAATCTAAAAATTAATGCATAAACCAACATGTAGAAAACTAATAAGTAATGAGACTTCAACTAAAACTAACATTAATGCCCATGACTCAATCCACTAAATTCAAGTAGTTGATGATAGAAATATATTATATATAAGGATCAAAGTATGCATATTAATTCCTTTAAGCATAGAGGGGGTATATACCTAACCTCGAGGCATGACTCTTGATAAATCAGATATGAGTTCCTATTAGATAAAGAACACCGTAAAAGTAAGTGCCTATGGATACACTACTCTTAAACCATTGTCTTCTACTTTCTTAGAGCCCTAATCACAAAGTTACTAACATATCTTGTTTACTTGCTTTAGGCCTTTTTATAGTTTGTGCAAGTCATAATGAGCTTTTAAAGAGAGTTGGTCCTCCAATCCAATGGGCTAACCAAAGTCTTGAGTGTGTGATCAAGGGCCCTACTATAAAATAGTAAACAAGCCATTCCCATTAATTGCATAAAATTGACCTGCAAAGTGGTAACAAGGTATGCTAAGTCCACAAGAATTATTCATCTAACATTTCTCCCTTGGGTGCATAATCATCGACACATATAAATATCATCTGAAACTCACTTACTACGAGTCTCGAAAGCAAATATCATGTCATCAAAATATGCATTTCATGTCGACATACTAGACTAGTTAGTAGATATTCTCTCAGTAAATCTCCCAAACATGATATCATTTCAATTGAGTACTTTGCATGCCATAAACTCAGTCTAGGTAGCAAAGATTTATCTAACTACGTCCAATCCCTTAACACACAATACCATTTCATCTAAGCATATTGTGTATTGACAGGATACAACAATATACCCAAACTAGATAGTAGGGACTCATCATAACCCATGTGGATCAACATACACATATACAAAGACTAAAAGTCTCAATCAAGCTTATGAATATAAGGAACAATAATATGTGTAATAAATCATCATAAATAATAAATGGAGTCACATCCCTTCGATGTATGAAAAATACTCAAAGAAATATATAATACTCGACATGGATATTACTCCAAAAATACGCAATAAACTCCACGACCCTGGCGGTCTCAGCGCTAACAATCCTATCTGGCTGTCTCCCTCAAATATGCCTACAGTAGGCCTTGGTTAGTGGATTTGCCACCGTATTGTAAATCCAACGTGAAGAAACGATGTGAGGCCCTCTTGACTCTCCTTTACCACAAAATATTTTACATCAATTTACCTTGAACCCAGGGTACCTTTTAAATTATTGGAGAAAGACAGATTTGCTAGTATTGTCCATGATACATCATAATAGGCCTCTTAATGGAGGTGCTTCTCCCAAATCATGAATAAAATTTTGAAATAAGCGCATGATGAGTAGCCTCATAACATGCCCGTATTCTTCCTCCATTTAATAGGGATGCTGTCTGGGAGTGCTTGACACTCCATGTAAAACCCGAGCAAATCTAATTTTCTGAGAAAGGGTAAAGCGGTAATTTATGTTGAAAATAAAAAAATTTCTAGATCTAGGATGAAGAAACAGACTTCACCGTCGGAATCATCTTGTGAAATCTAGCTATCACGTCGAATTTTGTCAAATTACGAGACAATCAGAATTTCATGTTTTTCGAGGCACCGAGGTAGTACAGGACACATGGCACGTGTTAAGTGGCTCACATTGAGTCACGTGTTAGAAGAGAACAAGTCAAATAAAGAGCTCAAGTGGGACCCATATTGGGACATGTGTCACCCAGCATGAAGTTAGGAAATCAGTTTTGGATTAATGAATAAGGAAATCAGGAATGTGATGAGAGGTTGACACATGTCAAGAGAGGACCTCTCACTTGACCCATCTTAGACCAAACCGGTGGGATGGGAGAGGAGGAAAGAGGGAGAGAGAAAGAAGAAGAGAAAGGAGAAGAAATTGAGAGAGAGAAGCTCTACCTTCTCTCTAAATTTCCCAACGGTCGGATCGTCGGTTTTCGGCAGAGCAAGAGACAAAGTGCTTCCCCGCAGCGAGAGCTTCAAGCTAAGACCGAAAACTAGGAGTTTCAACAAACTCCAAGAGGTAGGGGTTTCTCTCATGCTCTGTTTATTCTTTGTTTAAGAGCCATTTGATGGCATGGTTTGTTTTTGGGGTTGTGAGTGGTCGTGGTTAGTCCCAAAAATTTGGGATTTAATGCTAGAAATTCTGGGACTATTTTCGGACAATCTAGGAATGTGTGTGAAGATGGATTTTTTCCCCAGGACTGAGGTCCATGGGTTTTGTTGTGTGTTTGGTGCTTGAGACTATTTGGCTCAGCGAGAAAATGGTAAAATATGAAGGAATCGGGGCCAGATTCGAGGGGTGTTAGTTTGGATAGTGCCCTGTTGGATCGAGGTCCTAAATTAAGGATCTTTTGTGTGTTATTGCTTGGTAGTTGAATAACATGCAAGTGTGTGAGAAAAATTACGTTGATATGTGCTTATTGATGTATTAACATGGTGAATTTTGATGGATGCAAATTATATGTAGAAAATATAATTATCCATGAATTGTTACTGTTACATGTAGTATACATTTATACATGTGACATGAAGTAAAATCCATTGGCATCATGCATTTCATAAGCACGAAAACATCACATGACATGGGTGTGAGTGCATGGTTGTGATCGACTCTGTATTTGGTGTTCGATGGTGTGTCATGGGTACACGGTTGTTAATCAACACTGCGTATGTTGTTGATTGGGTGGGCTCGGTAATGGGACAAAGTCCAAAATGAGTCGCACGAAATAAGGAAATGAGATAAGAAAATTATATGCCAGGTATCATCAAGTTTGGATAGATTCCCCCTAGGGTGAAAGACCCATCAATTATGGTCAGACATAGTTCCCAGCGGTGAAAGGCCGTAAAGATTAATGCAGGTTTGTAAGACTGCGGTCACGACACAAAATCCTACCCATAAAAGGCGCATGGTTGTAAATGAAAATAGCAAATGATTAAGAATAATCTTTGGTTGTCATCGAGAAAATGACAGTTGTTCACACTTGGCAATAGCATGTGTGAGGGAGTCGGTGAGGACTCGGGACATGGGAAAGGGTGAGTCACATTCTCATCCATGGCATGTAGACATTCAAGTAGGAATATGCATACTTTGCTTGAATGTGTGTATGCTCCATTCTGAGGGAGTAGGTGGGGAGTAACCCTTGTAGGAAAATTCATCTATTGGGCATTGCTCACCCTGTCATGGGAAAACATTTTCAGATGCTGAAGGTACACCCGGAGGTGGACACGTTTGAGGAATTAGTTGAAAAAGGGGCCAGATTTTGCATTGTAATGTATTTTGTAAATTTTGAGTAGAAAACCTGTTTTCTGTATGTGTAAGAAGAATAGGGTTGTAATTAAACTTGTTTAGTATGATTTATATATTTGGCAAGTTTTCCGGGCTTCCAGTTGTCTTTGTAATAAAAAGACTAAGTTATGTTGAATTTAGGGTGCTTTGGAAAGGAAAGGAAAAAGAAAAGAAAAAGGGGAACTGGGAGTGCAAAAGTCCAGAATGGGCTACTGCCCGTTTTGAGTCCTCTATCACGACAGAGTTCTTGGGCCCTGCGTTGCAACAGGGTTTTTCGTGTCACGACAAGGTGGCGTAACGGGGCGCACCAGTGTGTATGACAGGAGCGTGGTGCACGCAGCAGCACGCACGACTAGTGCCCCGTGTGTGATCGAGCGCTAGCGGGCAGGAGCGATAGAGGAGTTCTGTCGCGACAGACTACGTAGTGCTTTCTATCGCGATAGGGAAATCTGTCATGATAGACCTCAGGCCTTATCGTGACCAGAGAGATTTCGATCCACGATAGAGTCTGCCCTGACCCATGTCGCGGCGAGTTCCGTAATGTGGCGACAAGGGTTTAGGGCGGTCGAGACACGTGCGTGAGCACTACCGTGCACCGCGTGCAGCGCGACGGTGTGCGCTGCATCTGTGATAGTTGTGCCTTGAAGGTCTGTGACGACTGGCATGTCGATTACCTTGTTTGGAGTCCTTGTTCATGGACACTATTCACGAAGATTGTTCAAAAAAAAAAAAAAAAATACAATGACCCCTGGAAATTAGGCGTCACACTCCACCAAGATACAACTCCTCCTATTATGATAAATATATATCAAGTGGTAGATTTCTTATCATGCACATCGCCTTTAAAATGCATCACTGCTTGAAAGCTACATCGAAAGGGAGTTGGTGCGTCGATGTCAGCTTATATGATCTTTGGCACCTTGAAGATACCTAAAGACCTTCTTAACTACTTGGTAATGAATAAGACCAGGATTGCTCATAAATCTACCTAGCACACTCACAACAAAAGCTATGTTAGGCCGGGTGCAAACTTGAGCATACGTAGACTACCTTTGTTGAAGAATAGTGAACATTTTCATCGCCATCCTTTCTATCATTCTTGGGACACTGATCCTTAGAAAGTCTTTCATATTTCGTGGCTGGTACACTTCCAGGAGAACAATTGTGCATATCAAAACTCTTGAGGATCTTATCAATATAGGTTCTTTGAGACAACTGTAGCATATGATTAGTCTTATCTTGAACAATCTTGATGCCCAAAAAAAAAGAAGCCTCACTAAGATCTTTCATGTCAAAATGGTTGCACAACATCTGCTTTGTCTTAGTCAGCAGGTTAATGTCATTAGTAGCCAAGAGTATGTCATTAACCTATAGCACCATAAATATAAAAATACTCCCACTAACCTTCATATATATGCACCTATCAAGAATATTCTCTTTAAAACCATTTCTAATGATAACCTCATCAAACTTTATATACCATTGCCTCGAAGCTTGCTTAAGACCATAAATCGACTTCTTAAGCTTATAAACCAAATTACCATACCCCGTTTGTTGGAATCCAATTGGTTGAACCATATACGCATCCTCAAACAAATCACCATTTAGAAAAGCAGTTTTGGCATCTATCTAATGCAACTCCAGGTCATAATGCACCACAATCGCCATAATAATTCTAAAAGAATCCTTTGTGGATACGGGAGAGAATGTTTATGTGTAATCAATCCCTTTTTTCTAACTAAACTCTTTAGCGACAAGTTTAGCCTTATGCCTCTCTACTCGATCATTAGAGTCTTTTAGTGTAAGACCCTTTTTCAGTAGGCTTGCTACCATTTGGTAACTCAATCAAATCCCAAACACCATTTGATGCCATGGATTTCATTTCATCTTCTTCCATTACATATAACAAAAAATTTGAGTGCGAACTGCTTATGGCCTCCTCATAAGTGACCGGATCTGAATCATCACTTATTTCAAAATCATGCTCTTGCAAGTAAACCTTATAATCATCAAAAATAGCTGGTCTCTTAGTCCTTGGTGACCTTCTCAAAGTCACATCAACATTTGCAATAGCTAGAATATCATGCTCATCAACAAAAGGATCATTATGACCAACTCTTGGTTTCTGTCTGACCAATGGATCAAAAAAAATAACATCTATATCAGGAACAAAAACACTAGGAATGAATACACTTTCTTCTCTAAATTGAGGCTCCCTTAGACCATTACTACTATCAAAACCAAAATCATCTTCAAAATAAACATCTATATTCGACTCCACAATTTTGGTTGTATGAGATGGACAAAAGAATTTAAAACCCCTAGATTAAGTACAATAGCCGACAAAATAACCACTTATGGTTTAGGATCCAACTTCTTAATTTGGGGATTATAAATTAGCACTTCAGCTTTGCAACCCCATACACGAAATGGTGCAAATTAGGCTTTCTTCTTGACCACAATTCAAAATGAGTCTTAGGAACATATTTTGTAAGACCCGAGAAATTTCAATTTCTGAAATAAGGGCAAAATCGTAATTTCGATTCTCTGACCTTGTAATTCTGGTTAAAAATCCGTGAGGTAATTCTACAGATCTCGGATAGTAAACAGATCATACACGTTGAGATCGTCTCGCGAAATCTGGTAAATACCAACAAAAATTTATTAATTTTGAAACGGTCGGAGTTAGCACGTTTTTCGAGGCATCGCGTTTCGGGTGCAGTAAATCGATTTTCGATGCGACGAAAGGCACGGATAGCATGTACTCATGTACCATAAGTGGTATGAGTAGAGAAATTATGAAAATGGACGGCCGAGGTAGTGCCGAATATCAAATCTGGGAAATGAGGGACATAACGGTCATTTTTAGAAGTTTAAGTCACTACAAAGGCAATTCAGTGAACATGGTTGTCTTCTCCACCTAAACTAAAGGAGCAAAACGTGATTTTGAAACAAAAATGGATGCAGTAGCCGAATGGGGTTTGTGGTAGAGAGAGAAGGTCTCCCTTCTCTCTAGAAATGCGGACGATCCGACCGTCGGCAGGCTTCGGGACAAGAAGGAGAAATGCTCTACGCGGAAAGGGCTACGCGTGGGTACCGGATTTAGGGAGTTTCTTCAAACTCCTTGAGGTAGGATTTTCCCCCTACTTTTTAGTACTTTTCAAATGTTTGAGTTGATAGAGGCCATTGGGGGGTGTTTGATCGGTCCCAAACATTGGGATCGAATTAATAGAAAATTTTGAGAATGAATGGGCGATCCGTGAAGCGCTCATAGCAGATAATGAGCATGAATTTGTGTGTTCTTGGTGTTAATCATGTGTTGAATGGTTGAGGTCCGGGAATGGGCATGTCGGTCGAATAGGACGAATTGATCTGGGTTTCTTTGAGCGAAGTCTGCGGTAGTGGCACACTCTCATGGCTGTTTGGGTGTCTTTGTTTAATTTGTGTGTTAAGCGTTTGCTTGGTATGCTTGGGCGGGAATGGCCGTGGATTGCAGGTTCACTAAGTGAACCGGTGTTTTTAATGATTTTAGGGAATAGTAAGCGAAGGGTTTTACTATTCCGGGAATAATATTCCTAAAAATATATATTTTGTGAAAATACATGTTGGTCGAGTGATTTAAATTAAATTACTCGTATATGATCATTAGCCCAAGTGAGCTAATCTTGATGTATTGAATTAATTAATTTACATGATATGATTGTGTGAATTGGTTGTTTTGTAAATATATGCATGTTTATATATTTACATGTAGATATGAAATTTGTTGTAGGATTATGTAGCATACAGTCATGCCTTTGGAACATCCTAGGACTTTAGGAGTTAGTGCATGACATAGGGAGTCTAGAGAGGAAAAATGGATTCGGAGGTAGTCTAAAAATATTAAATGATCAGAGGAATTAGTCCAAACCAAATAATATATCAACCGTCGGAGCGGCCAAGTTGATATTTATTCATCGGAGGGTAGTCCACAAACAAATAATATATATCATTCGTCGGGCTTATTGATTGATATATATACATCGGAGGGTTGTCCACTATTAAGGCAATATTCTCATGTGAGGCTTGGGAGTGTGAGAGGGAGAATCGTGGACTCGGGATCTGAGTTGGTATGTAGACGTTCAAGTAGGATCATGCATTTGCTTGAATGTGTGTTTAAATTGGAACATTGCTGCACTTAGGTGGTGAGTAGCCGTTTAGGGTGATTCTCCTCTGCGAGCTTTAGCTCTTGGGTCGTGGGATCCCCTTTATTTCACAGTGCGAGGGCATGCAAGGAGACGGCTCGTCCTAGGTGGCCCATTTGAAAAGAAACCGGGATGGCTTTGATGTATACATGTATTAGAATGCTTTCATTTTAATATATGTTGTATGAGAAGTAAAACATATTAACTCTTGTAGTATTGGGTATATAAGTTGGATTCATAGTCGGCATGTATATTGAGTCTTGTTGTGGGCCCAAGTGGCCATGTTGGTATATGTGCATATATTGGATTGTTTAGGACAGTATATGCAGGGTTTATCTGGATTTTGTATTTGGGTAGGAGCTCCGTACAAAGGAGACTGCTAGATTTTAAATGAATGTCGGGTCACCCGACATTCACGAGTATTCCGTGGGTTGACGGGTAGTCAACGGACCCCCGGGTTTTGGGGCGTCACATATTTACTCATAACTTGATTCAAAATATAAACCGCCGTTCTCAAAGCCTCTCCCCACAAGTAATCTAGCAAAGAGCTAGGAATTTTTGAACTGGTACTCTTATCATCCAACAAAGTGCGATTTCTCTCCTTAATGGGTACCGAAGAGTATCGGGCATTCTATGTTGTATATTGTGCATTCTATTGAAGAGTATCGGGCATTGTATATTGTGCATCAATGCCACACTCACGTAAATAAATTGGGAATGGCCCTAGGTTCCGTTCAATCTCATCATATCTACCATAAAACTCACCACCTATGTCAGACCTTATAGATTTTAGCTTCTTATTATTTTGAAGCTCTATTTTTACCTTAAACTCCTTAATGGCAACCAAAGAATCCGACTTCTCATGGATAAGCTCAACATGTCCATGACAAGAGAAATCATCAATGAAGGTAATAAAATACCTCTAACCACCCAAAGCAATCAGTGTGAAAGGTCCACATATATCAGTGGATTAGCTCCAAAACATCTCCACACCTTTCTATCTTATCTTTTCGTACTTTGGAAGTTAGCTTCCCTTTCACACATTCTGCAATTAAACCAGTGAGAGAAGTCAAGTTTAGAAGCATTCATCCTTCTGCTAAGCAGTTAAATTGCCGCGATAGGGTGGTAGAATCATAAGGAATTCATAATTCTAAATTCCTCCTCTGCTTGGTAGTCAAGCTCTTTGCGGAGGTATAGTAGTCTAAGGGTCAAACACGAGGATGAGTTTTCTGCCAAGTCTACAAATGACTAATAATGAAGCGAATTGGTGAATTAAATTTGGATTTTTAAGGTTGGTAAAGCAGAGGGTTTTGGGTGTTCATGACTGAGCTAAAAAAAAAAAAAAAAAAAGCATAAATAGAACCCCTTGAGTGTTAGGCCCAGCTTTGGTTTAGGGTTTAAGGTAACCACATGTCTAGGGTATTTTTCCTCGAGTTGGGGAGGATGACATATAGTCATTTCCAGTACGGATCTTCATTTTAGCTTCAAAAAACTAAGAAGCCCTAGTTTCATGCAAAACATAGCATTTAAATGGGCACATAAATGTCCTAACGATTTAGCTTATATCTCTAAAACCCTACTCCCACGATAGCTAGCGGGGAGACAACTAGCCGAGCGCAATGGATCTAGTGAAAAGTATCATTAGACAAAAACACCAAATCACATTAAAGAGAGCATGGCAAAGTTTTAACTTTAAGTGAGAGCGAGGAACACAAACAGCCATAAATACGTGCGTTAAAAACGGGGACAGTGGGAGTTTACCTCACCTAACCAACGGTAGTCCTCTTCAAGGAGGAAGAGGTCTGGCCACGGTGAACACATCCTGCGAGTTGTCATCCTCGGAGGAGTGTTGCAACCGAAAAATGGAAAGAAAGGAAAGAAAAAGGGAAAGGAAGTTGCAGGAAAGCGCACTCCCTTCTTGTATATCCGAAATTCAGAAGTCAGTTGATTTTTATTTGAGACCCATATAAGTCACTCGGTGTAAGGGAAGTTACAAAAAAAACCAAAATCGGAAGGTTATTACAGGGGTAAAATGGAAAAAATCAAAAGCAAAAGCAAACAGGGTGTAGCGTGAAGCGAAACGGGTGGGAAGAGCAGTCTTTGGGGCAGGAGCAGTGCTCGCGGGAAGCTTTCTGGGTGGTGTTTTTCTTAACATTTTGCTCTTTCTTTTCCTTCGATCTTTGATTCTGATATTGAGTTTGACTTGAATTCTTTGTACTTGGATTGACTCAACAATTTTGACATAATTAGCTGTAAAAGCGCAAAAATTTGCCACAAATGCGATCATTAAAATATTAGGGACCTTAATGTGCAAATCGGGTTAATTAGCAGTTAGTACACAAAAAGCACTCAAAACCTATAATAAATAGGGTTCAAAATAGCACTTTTTGGGCATAATCACCGACCCATTGCTTCAGTCCCTGTGATATAAGAAAGAAAGAAAGAGCATACAAAATGATAACAAAGTCGTTACAAAAGGTTGTGAATGAGTAATGCACACAACCTAAGTAAGAATAATCAATGTCGTGTCGATAACCATCATGAGAGAATGAAGGCCATACAGGTGGTATTAAAGGAGCCTTCTTCTTGGTGAATCAACGAGGAAACTTGCTTAAAATCTAAGTGTTTTGTTTGATCATTTCTCAACAATAAAAATTTGTCAGCCTTTCTGACCTAGCTACCTTCCACGACCACAACATGCTAACCAACCTAAATAGATCAGGACCCACCTCTTATTCACAATTCTTTTGCGTTTGTAGGGTGCGAAATCTTTGAGAATCGACCTCACGAAAAGTCATGCTTGGGGATCTCTAGATGACTCAACCAGTGTCAAGGCTTAGGGCACCAAGTCATAAGGATCTTTCGACCACAAACTCTATAGGTTTCACCGGACTTGAATGATTTGAGACTCGGCACCTACAACACTTCGCTCCACACATCCACCCATATATGAATTTACTAAATGCATGACTCCCGACCGATGAAGGTTTGAGACACCCAGGGCTTTAAAGGCTTTACGCCATATACCCCTCGGGCCCAGGTGCTCGGGTTTCAAGGCAAGAATGTTGCAATTTTATTCTTTTTCTTTTCTTTTTCTTTTCTTTTCTTTTTCGTTTTCTTCTTTTCTTTCCAGGGTCCTTAGCTATTAAAGGTGGTCTGATGAGGCAGGGTGAGTTATCTGAAGTAAAGGAGGTTCTTGGGTCTTGACCTATGTTGAAATCTAATGTGCTCTGTGTGTGGTTTGGCAAAGGTGGAAAGAAAAGGTCTAAAGAAATCAATAGAATTCAACTAATCATTCACTCAACTAAGCATGGAACCAATCTAACATCAATAGAATTGGACAAAGCTTCAATTTTCAAACCACGGAGTTAGGTAAAGGCCAAAAGAATTTGATTCTGTGGACCCCAAATTTTGAAAAAAGTAATTTATAAAAAGATATAACAACTTTATAGAAAGGGGACCGACAAGCCACTAAACATCACAAAAATGAGTTGAACAAAATAACAAAACATAAATACAAAAACCACTTCCTTTGCTAACTCTCCCCAACCCCGAAACATCTACGGTGTATCGAAGCGCGGAGCTGGATTGGAAAATTAGAGAAGGAAGTGTTACCTCCTTGATGAGATGGCGATCATTGCTGGATAGGAGACCTCACAGAAGCTTTTATCGACACCTTATTCCTCCGTTTGGGATTCAAATAAACAAGTTAGGAGAAGAAAAGAGAGAAAAAAGGTGACCAGTTGGACCATTTTTAAAATTACACCTTCATAAAAAAAAGAAAGTGTAAAAATATTCTTTATGGTCATATTTGGATTCTACGCTCTACAAGAACAAGTCAAAAACGCCTAAAAGCGGAGTTCGGATGAAAAGTTATGAGCAGAAACAAAATTGGAGGTCAGCGCTTGGGACATAGCGAAAAATTTCGCTAAGCTAGCCAAATTTAAGCTAGCTAGCGAAAGTAAGCATTCGCTATGTTGCGAAAGAATTAAGCTATGTATAATACTTGAAGTACATTTTTAAAATTTTTTTCAAATAAAATAATTAATAATTAAAAATATATATATATATATATATATATATATATATAACTATATATATATACACTCCTCTCTATGCCACCTCTCTACTCTCTCTATATTTGCAAATATTTTTTTATATATTAAAAAAAACTTTTTTTCAAATTTATATATATATATATATATATATATATATATATATATATATATATATATATATATATATATGGCCTTTTTTTTTAGAAATAAAAATAATATATAAAAAAAAGAAAAACAAGCAATTTTTTTATTTTATTTTATATATATATATAAAATAATAAAATAAAAAAACAAAAAATAAAATAAAATAAAATAAAAAAAACAAATGGCACTGTAGCAGCTTTGTCCTGTAGTGGATCACTATTGATTTATTTGGAATTTCGCCTTCTAAGGAACTCTCTCATTGTTCTAGCGAAATTCTTCAATTTCGTTGTCTCACAGGATTTTACAGCCATGAAATTTCGCAGCTAAAGTGTACCTCCATATGTAGCGAAATTTTCGCATTTCGCTAGAATTGCGAAATTTTCGCTATCATTGCGAAAATTCTCTCGCTTCGATCTTAACTGTGGTTTCAAAATTTGCACACAAACTTCAAAATCAATGACAGAAAGTTCATAGGAAAAATTGCGTAAAAAACAAAAATTAATTTAAAACAATACCAACTAAAAATTAGATAAAAACCAAGAAGCAAAATTAACAACTAAAATAAAATACGATAAATAAAACAAAGCAAGAAAAAATTAAAACAAAAAGTGGGGAGCGAAATGCCGAGGTTCTGATGTTCCAACCGAACCATCTAACAAATCCATCGTACATACATATGAGCAACTGCCATTTTCTTTGAGGTAGTGGCAAAATCGAGCAATGACCACTAGTTTACAAAGCTCTGCACATAGGCGCGGATGGGTCGGACTTTTGGTGGGTGCTTTAGGATTGGTTGTGTCGGCAGTGCGGCGCATTGCTCACTGGGTCAACTCGAGGGGGAACGGCGCAAGCATCATGGTCGGGCGCTGAATAGTTCAAGCCAAGGGAATTGGCTGAAGGGTAAGCTTTTGTGCCTTTCCCCGTCTGCTTTCGCCACCCGCCTCCTCAATCAACAGCGTAACATTTCTCGGTTCTCCTTTGAAAACAACATCACATATCCGAGGGATTCAGCCAACTCTTCCGATAATTCAAATAAAACTCTATAAGCTCCTGGGTGGCTGTTGTTGACACTTTTCTCTGCCATGGTGTCACTTTGGCACCCTTCCCTCCAGTGATACCGTCATTTACTGATCAGTTCTTCATGAATTCGCAAGTTGTCCCATTTATGCTCATAGTCATTCTTAGCCCATCTATTCTTCGTCCAGAAATTCTCCTCGCATGGATTTTTTCACTCAATTGGGCATTGAATCTTTTTGTTCTACCACAAGATCACCCACCGCTTTTGGTAAGGTCTAGAATTGCTTGCTCAACTGGGGAGATTGACTGTGGTGGTCGAGGTCGGTGACCAAAGAGGTATATTGTGGACGATAGGCGCATAAAATTGGGTAACACTGCAGAGGGTGTACCCATCCATCGGGTCTCTATATTCCCCCAGACATGTATGTCTAGGGTTTCTCTCCATGGTGTCTGACTATACCTGCTCTCCCTTAGGTGTTCCATGTGATTCTAGTTCAAGCCCACTAGAAAATGAACTCCCAACAAGACAGTGATTGTAAGCACCAACAAATAACTCGGCAAAGATTGTTTTTTTTTTTTTTTAACAATGAAATAAAACTAAGAAAAAATGAATGTAAAATGATAAAAGGAAAATCACCAAGACTTGTGATTAGGATCACAAGTGTTCCACAAACTACTTGCACTAAGGGCAATCTATCCCCATGAACGACGCCATTTGATTCGTAAGCACGGTAGGTGAGCGAATCAACAAATTTATATTTCTTGGGCTCTCCCACGTAGTCAAGCTACTACGAGAGTGGTCTAGGGTCAACACACAGGGAGCCGAGTTTTCTTCAGACAAATGACTAATAATGAAGGCAAAAATTGGTGAATTAAATTTGATTTTTAAGGTCAGTAAAACAGTGGAGGTTTTGTGCTCACCGACCAAGCTAAATAAAAAACTGTAAAATAATCCTCAAGTGTTAATACCTATTAGGGTTTTGGTAACCACATGTCCCCGGTATTTTTTTTTTCTCGAAGTTGGGAGGATGACAGGGGTCATTTAACTGATCTTTATTTAGTTTAAAACTAAACCCCTATGAGTTTCCTTTGAACATAGCATTTTAAATGGGCATAAATGTCTAATAAGGAAAACACATCTCTAAAACTCCTACCCACATAACTAGCAGACAACACCCAGCCTCAATGATCATAGTGAAAGTATCCATTGAACCCAAAAAGCTTGCCAACACACATTAAAGAGAGTGTTGAAGATTTTAACCCCATGAAGCAGAACACAAACAACCATAAATACGTACAAGCAAAACAGGGGAACTGTGAGTTACCTCCACAATCTTGTGCCATCAAAATTGCCCTCTTCAAGGAGGAAGAGGTTCAGCCGAACATCCTCCGCTGAGTTGTCATCCCCATAGGAGTGTTTGGCACCGAGAAATGGAAAAGAAAAGGAAAGAAAAGTGAAAGAAGTTACTGGAAATCGCTCCTCCCGCTTTATCAGAGTATCCATATATTCAAGTCCGTTGATTTGTACAAACCGAGACTTATATAGATGCTCGTTGTAAGGGAAGTTACAAAAACCAAAATCGGAAGGTTATTACTGTGTAAAATGGAAAAACCAAAAGTAAAAGCAAACAGGTAGTATGAAAAGTGTGAACGGCAGCGTGGAGGAAATAAAGGGCTGAGTCAGAATGCGTCATAGGAGAAGCTTTCCGCAGTGGGTGTTTTTCTTAACATTTTGCTCTTCTTTCCTTTCCGATCTTTTGATCCGCAATGCTGAGTTTGACTCTAATTCTTCGTGCCTGGATTGACTCAACAATTTTGGCATAATTAGCTCGCAAGAACTGCAAAATTTGCCACAAAAAATGCAATCAGTAAAATAGCAGGGACCTTAATGTGCAACCCAAGTTAATTCAAGATGATTAAGTATTAATAAAAACACTCAAAACCTATAATAAATAGGGTTCAAAATAGCACTTTTTGGGCACTAATCACTAACCTTTTCATTATGTGCCTAGAAATATGTCCCAAGCGCATGTGCCATAACATTGAGGAATTATCATTAGCTCTTGGGCGTTTAGAAGCAACAATAGGAGCAACAACAAAATTAAAAGAATAAATGAGACCATTATTAAATAAATAAAGTCTATATAAATTGCTGCCAAGGTCTCCAAACCAACCACTTTACCATTCTTATACATTTCCAACTTTGTTATTTCTGTGACGCCCAAATCGGTCCGTTGATCACCAATAACCCGCGGAAACACTCGTGAATGCTCCGTGACCACATCACGAAAATCGGCAGTCTCCTTTGTATGGGGAGCTCTACCCAAATACAAACCTGCATATACCTGTCCCAAACAAAGGTAATATATCCTATATATCCAATAATATATCCAATCATATGAGCAATACGCCACTTGGGCCACAAACGATACCATAATACATACTAACTATGAATCCAATTATATACCAAATAGTTACAAGAGTTACAATATTTTCACCCTTATACAATACATATATTAAAATTAGACATTTCAATACATGTATATATCATCAACCAAAGCCACAACCCGGCTTTCTTCTAATCCTCAATCCCTGGGACGAGCCGTCCCCTCGCACGCTCCCTATAATTGTAAATAACATCCCCGACAAAGTGAGCTAATGCTGGCAGGAATCGCCTAAGTGGGCTACTTCACCTAAGTGCAAGCAATGTTCCAAATAAACATACATTCAAGCAAATGCATGATCCTACTTGAATGTCTACATGACCAACCTCGTATCCCGAGTCCTCATCGACTTCACACCTCGCCTTAGCCTCAGACATGAGAATTATTGTTTTGTTAGTGGACAACCCTCTCGATGTATATATATCAATCAACGCCTCCGACGATCGATATATTATTCGCTTGTGGACTACCGATGAATATCAATCAGTCAGCTCGACGATTGGATATTTTTAATTTGAACTAATCTTCGATAATAATATTTTTAGACAACCCTCACTACCATTTTCTAGACTTATCTCATGCACTCAATTATAGTCCTAGTGGTGTTCCAGTTGCATATGGAATGCCGATGCCAATCTAATACAAATTAATCACATGCAAATATGTAAACATGCACATATCCACATAATATCCAATCACACAATCATGTCATGTAATTAATCAATTCATACATCAAAATTAGCTCACTTGAGCTAATGATCAAACACTGACACCATTTGAATTACTCGACCAAATTATTATTAATTTAAAATGTTTTGAGAATCGCTTCGAATAGTGAAACCCCTACATTATTCCCAAAATTCATTAAATCATCTGGCTCACTTAAGTGAACTCCTGGCCTACTCGCCATTTCCGACCCTATGCATATTACAATACAGTTCATTTCATAATTTATGAATTTAGCACCCCATAACAGTCCCGACAGTCACGGATTGTAAAAAATTTCTAAAAAAATTTCCAACAATTCGATCCCAAGTTTTGGGACCGATCAAACGGCCCCTCACGGCCTCATTCAAAGCTCAAACATCGACAAAGCACTTAAAGAAGGAATAAACCCAAGTAGGGAGAAACCCCACCAAGGAGCTTGAGGAAACCCCAGTTCGGCACCACGCGAAGCCCTCTCCGCGTAGCGCCTTCCTTCTGTCCCGAAGACCGCGATCATTTGATCACAAGGACATTTTAGAGAGAAGTTTCTCTAAAGAAAATCTCAAAAAAAAATGGCTGCTGCAAGTTTCTGGTTCAATTCACGTTTTGTTCAATGGGAGATGATAACAGTTTGCTTCCACCTGCATTTCTCCTCATTTTAACTAAATTTCAAAATGACATCTAATGCTCCTTCTTTTCCTTAGCTGATCTTACTATCTCAAACATCCATTTTCATCATTTCTCTACTCATACCACTTATGGAACATGAGTACGTGCTATATTTGACTTTCGTCGCGATCGGTAACCTGCTTTTACTACACCTCAACCACGGAGGTCTAAACGTGTAAATTCGACTGCCTCTGAATTCGACGAAATTTTATGTATTAACTAGATTTCGCGAGACGATTCCAACTGAAATACGCCATTATCCGGGAGATCTAGAGAATAAATTCAGATTTTAACCTAGTCAACAATTTTGTAATCGAAATTACGATTTTGCCATTTTTTCAGAAATTGGAATTTCTCGGGTCTTACATTTCCAAACAAAAAACTATAACCTTGACTATCCAAAAGGGAAATATATAATGCTTTCTTTGGAAGGTACTTAGAAACTTCTCAGAATCTAAAACATATCTAGTGGCAAGCTTCAACTTGATTATTCCCATAACATCCACCTTTGTTCTTGATCTATCTCTCATATTCATGATTAGTACCCAAAAAGTGCTATTTTGAGTCCTATTTAAGATAGGTTTTGAGTGCTTTTTGCGTACTAATCATATTAATTAAGCCGATTGACATGTGCAGGTCCGTTTTAGCACTACCGATTTTGTTTGAGGTCAAGCTTTTTGGCAATTTTGTAGGTTTTCAGGGGAACCCACTTCATTTCCAAGCTCGACTTTGTATCTGGGCCGATTTATGCTAATTTCTACGATTTCATCAAGTCGGGATGAAGAAATGTCATGAACCAAGAAATGTAGGCCGAATCGATGCAGAGGCAACGCAGGAGCGAGGATTTTCGCTATGGCATAGTTTAAAATTTTGCAAGGATTGGCGAAAATTTAGCAACCATAGCTTAAAAATTTCGCAATCTCGAATTTCGCTATGCACGCCGCTATGATAGCTTAAATTATCGTGCATACGAAAATTTGAATTTTCGCTATGCCTCAAATTTTCGCTATGATAGAGAAATTCACTATGCATAGTAAATTGTTGCCCCTTTGATTTTGATCCAAACGACCTCGTTTTGTGTAATTCCCATTTTGCCCCTAATGTAATCATATATTTTTGGTATTTTTGGTATTTCACACCTCTTGTATGGCTATATAAGCCACCTTATGACAATTTTTAACCCTAACTTTTCATGCACGCAACTTTTGTTTTAGGTTTACAGTTTTCTCTCTTCTCTCTCTTCTTTCTCTCATTTTCTTGGCTGCCAAACGCCCCCTTTGAGGATGACAACTCAAGGGATGTCTGCTGCTTCCCAAAGCCTCAAGAAGAGGGCTGCTAGGGTTTAATGCTATTTAATGTGTTTTCTGGGTCAATATCATTATGCTTTTGTGGTTCAAGCAGACTTAATGGTAGATACACCGACATTCTTTAGATGCCATTTACTTGTACCACCGAAATTAGGTTAATGGTGCATTTCTTCAAACTCGTCGGAACATTAAAATGCCTGCAAGTGTTTCGCTCAAATAGGAGTGCTTTTAAAGGTTGGTTTTTAAAGCTAAACAAGATCCTATTTTGGCAATGACTATATGTCATTTGCCCCAATGTGGCAGGAAATAACCCAGGACACCTATATAACCCCATTTTATCAAGCCAGCACCAAGCCTTCAAGGTCTCCCTCTGACACCTCTATTTTCCAAGTCAAGTATACCCTAGTGACCTCTACACTCATACTTTTAATGTGCAAATCCAAAATCCAAAAGAAAGCCTCACCCATTTCGAACCATGATACAAATCATTTGTAGATGAAACTCCATCCCCGTATTCGACCTTAATTCACAAGAAATGACTACGTACAAGGAGGAAAAATAGGGAAACAAATTTTTGTTGATCCCATCAACTTACATGGCAAATCAAATGGCGCCCGCTGGTTTGTGATGGTGCCAAATCCGATGATGAGTCGATATGTACTTGCACCTTCATTACAAGCATTGGTGACCTTTAACTCTTTTGAATGCTGTTAGAATTTCAAGTTTTTTACTCAGCAGTCTCTACTGGGCTGTTTTTATTTTTACAGTCAGTTTTTATTTAGCTAACACTGATCCTTTTTGGCAAGCCTTGTTCAGGTTCTCATTGGTCTCATTTTTGTGTAATGTGTTTATGCATCACTGGGATAGGGAGACAGTAGACCGCAAAGAATCGCACACCGCCTGAGCAAGGTCAGTGGAAATCGCAGTATAGTGATCAAATGGATCCTCTACCTGAGGAACAAGAAGTCAAGAAGGCACCCAGCTGAATCCACCAAGATACGATCAACGAGGGACCACATACACCCCGCAGAGTGAGTGTGCTCCTTCATGCATCATACCACCCGCCGAGGATGTAGCAAGAGACTTTATTCGTGCCCTGGGTTCCTTACATTTCATGGTATGGAGAATGAAAATCCATACACCACGGATTTTCAGGAAGTGTGCATAACTTTGCGAGGTGCAATTGATATGGATTTGTCAAGTCAAGGAATTTCCACACCAAGGACAAAGCCAAAATATGGCTTAATTCACTGAGACCTAGGACCATTAGAAGCTGGGCAGAGCTGCAGGCAGAATTCTTAAAAAAATTCTTCAGTGCTCACAAGACCAACAATTTGAAGAGGCAAATCTACACGTTTGCTGCCCATGACAATGAGAGGTTCTACCAGTGCTGGGAGAGGTTCATGGAGACCATCAGTGCATGTCCACATCATGGTTTCGACACTTGGATGCTTGTGAATCACTTCTATGGTGGTATGTCCCCAGCCATGAAGCAACTATTGGAAACAATGTGTGGAGGGGACTTCTTGAGCAAGCACCCAGATGAAGCCATGGACTTTCTAAATTATGTGGCTGAAACTTCCAAGGGATGGGATGAGCCAAACCCAAGGGAAGTGGAGAAAATGAGGCCTTCAGCCAACCAAAGGGGAGGAATTTTTTTGCACTTTCTGAGGATATGGAGATGAAAGCAAAAATATCAACCTTGGCTAGGAAGGTGGAAGAGCTAGAAGGAAAAAGGCTACATGAGGTGCAGGCAGTGATTGAAAATCCTGCACAAGCCAACCCATGCATCAATTGCCAATCCACTGTCCACCTAGAAGAACACTGTCCAATTGCTCCCTCAGTGAGAGATTTAATGTCAGAGCATGCCAATGCCGTGGGCCAATACAAGCCACAACCTAATGCCCAATATGGTAATACATAACCCCCAACCTGAGTGAACCACCTCAATCTTTTCTTTGGAAGCCTAACCCTCCGTGATATGTGCTCTCATGGTGCCAAACAACGCTTGTTCCTTCATCTCAACTTACATCAATCACCATCCCTATCCCCTGTTGAACAAGCTTATCTTAAACTTCGAAAAGGTGGTAGCAATTTCAGTGGAAGAGCAAAAGGAATCAATATACAATCAGCTCCAAAGAATTGATACCGTGGAAAGTACCCCTCGAACAAGAGAATAGATGGGCTTGGAAAGCAAATTCCTTTAATCGTGGCGATTGATAATCTGCGCATTCAATCACCAGGATTACCAATTTGCTGGAGGTACAGGAGAAAGGGAGATTTCCTTCTCAAACACTGCCTAATCCAAAGGGGGTTCATGAAATAGGTTCCTCCAGCAACTCAAGGATGGATGAAGTAAAAGCTGTCATCACTTTGAGGAGTGGAAAAGAAATTGAGCAACCAGTGCCCATGACGGCTCAAGAAATAGAGAAAGAGAAGGAAGCTGAGCCTGAGAGGATAATAATCGGTGAAGAAAAACATGCCCCCTCCATTTCCTCAAGCACTAAGAAGAAAAAAAATCCCAAACCAAGCTGAAATTTGGGAGGTGCTAAGGCAAGTGAAGGTAAATATCCCATTGCTTGACATGATCAAGGAAGTCCCAACATATGCAAAATTCTTGAAGGACCTATGCACAGTCAAGAAAGGGTTGGGCATTGAAAAGAAAGCCTTCCTAACAGAACAAGTCAGTGCCATCATTCAAAGCAAGACCCCAGTGAAATACAGATCCGTGGACTCTACAATATCGGTCAACATTGAGGGACTCAGATAGACAAAGCACCATTGACTGAGGCCTATGTTAAGCTATTGCCATATTCAGCAGTATAAGCAGTCAAGTTGGGAGAGTTTAAGCCTACCAACATCACTCGCCATTAGGCCGATCGACGGTAAAGATTCCTAAGGGAATAGTTGAGGATGTGTTGGTAAAGGTGGACAAATTCTACTACCCAGTGGACTTTGTAGTGCTTGATACCGAACCGATCGCAAGTGGGCCTAATCATGTGCCAATTATCCTGGGAAGACCATTTTTGGCCACTTCCAATGCAATAATCAATTGCCAAAATGGAGTCATGCAACTCACATTTGGCAACATGACATTGGAGCTCAATATTTTTCACTGAGAGGTAACAAGCACAAGCTAGCGTAAGATGACATGCAAGATCAAGAAGTTCCGCTCTGACTGGTCCAAGTGAAACCCACTCACTACCATCAGAGCGAATTGTGCGTAAAAATGAAGCAATTGGTGGAGAATTGGCTGCATCAGTCACTCCTGCAGAACCAATGTTTTCCCCAACACCATCAAGTGAAAAGAAGCTCAAAACAAAGGAGCTAAGCATGAAGGCTGTAGTACACATCACTGCAGAGGTCAAAAAGCTCCTCCTCCTTGATCCTCCATGAATGAATCAGTGTAATTGAGTTGGTTTGGTCTTCACTGAGACCAAACTGCCGCTCAAATTTTTTTTGATTTTTAGTTTAATTTGCTAATTCTTCGCTTTTATTATTTTTGGTAACTTTCCTTATCTTAATTTTACTCAAATATAAAATTTCTGCTTGTAGTAAATTTTACTTTAATTTAATTTAATTTTTATCTTATTTTTATTTTTATGTTTATTTTTATATATTTATTTTTATTTTTATTTTATTGTTATTTTAATTTACCTAAATTAAATTTTTGTTGTTATTCTGCAGATGGAATTTGGTTCACGCAAGAATTTCGCTATAATAGCAAAATTAGACATCCAAATACTGATCAGGACCTCAACCCGCTCAACCTGCTTTTATAAAAGGGGGCCCCACCTCATTTCCATTCACATTCCCTCCAGAGCCCCTTGACGTGAGCCCCTTCAGTGCCCTGCTTCCGTGCCCTGAGTTCCAAAGCCTTGCGCCACCATCAGCCGAGCCACTACCTCGTCGCCACACGCGTGACCACGCTCTGGCCCGACCGCGACCGAGCCCCAGCCCCGCCGGTGCCACCGCTGCTTGCGGCTCTACCCAGCTCCACCGCGCCACTACCGAGCCGAGTCTCGCCGGGAGCCCCGCGCCGTGCACTCGTGGCTCCGTGATCCGAACTCAGCCCGCCGCCGAGCCCTAGTCCACCACGCCCAAGGCGAGCGAGTCCACCGTCGCCGCAAATCTCATCCCCGTACGGCATCTCGAGCCCCCGCTCCGCCCTACAAAGACTCATCGACCATAGTCATGGTTCGTACCCGTGGAGGTTATCGCTACAAGCCCATGGTCGTCCCAAAGAGATCCGAGAGACAATGCAGAATTTGTGGTCAGCAGATGCTCACTCCCGACTCCGCCTTCAGCAGACACAACCTCAGATGGCCTTCTGCCGCTATACTGCAGGAGCTCGAGTTTGAGCCCCATCCCGGCGATATCGGACTAGTGGTGGACTCCTGCCCCTTCTCCAAGACATCGAGGCGACAAGAGAGGGTCCCGCC
Source organism: Tetrastigma voinierianum (assembly GCA_016808115.1). Classification (NCBI taxonomy): domain Eukaryota; kingdom Viridiplantae; phylum Streptophyta; class Magnoliopsida; order Vitales; family Vitaceae; genus Tetrastigma; species Tetrastigma voinierianum. Next base: position 91,354 of record JAEQBH010008606.1, read on the forward strand.
TAAGCTGCCCGACATCGTGCCCGGGGTGTCTTCAAGATCTTGGCCCGAGCCCGAGCCGTCACCTCCTCCAGCTAATCAGGGTTCATCACCCTAGCTATCCCCTACTCGAGGATCAGCGCCCTATGTTCACTCCGATCCGACCTGTGGAACGACTGGCATGCCAGAGACTTCCATGGAGAGCCATACTATGACATACCGTGTCACTGCGGGACGCTTCGTAGACTCAATGGCGATCCGGCAAGATTCATTGCTTCCTTTCATGACGCGAGGCGCCTTACCCCGGGTTGTGCTTCAGTTCCCACCACACCATGACATCCCGGAGTGCCGAGTCCGTTGAGTCCCAGCCGCAGAGGCTACCGCCAGACAGCCCGCTGCAGCGCCGCGACCCGCAGGCCATAGCAAGGGCCCCACCATCACATACAGAGATGGTCCACTGCCCCGCCGAGAGATACTACAATGGACCTATACTCGACAGAAGCTTCCGCCACAGATGCCCTACACCAGACGTGTCTAGACCAGTTTATTCCCATTACAGCACTATGTACAACGCAGGGGAGCTATACTCGAGGCCTCCCATAATGATCCTGCAGGGATTCTCGGTTTAGTCCCTCTAAGTCAGCTATGACTTCCTCAGCCGCATTGGAGGAGAAGGTCCACCGTAAGGGCCTCGGTCTGAGCCCAGGGAGCTACGCCATGACGACGAGGTTACCGGGGAGCGCCAGGTCTTGGAGTCCGGGGATTCCCGAGGAGCCAGTTACTTAGAAAGCCACGGATCGCCAGACTCAAGTCCTATCCACTGAGCGATCATTATACATGCCGATCTCCATCATCCTCCAAAGAGCCAGGAGGAGGCAAAGAGATGATAGATGCAGGATCCTGGGAGAGGATCCGCCTCGAGATGGAGGTGGAGGTGGAGAGGAGCCCGGCCCGATTCACATCTCCTACATCTCCACACCTCCCTACTACCCCAGCCCCCATCGACACTGTCGCTCCTTCCTACACAAAGACAACAAAGCCTCAGAGCATATTCATGCCGGGCCTAGGGAGCCACTGCTATGGATGCCGCCCGTGCACTGCGACTACACTGTGCCGCTGACGAGCTGATGGCCCGAGCCTAGGTCACTATACAAGAATCACGCCATGCTTCTTCGAATCATGAGCCACCCTGGCCTCCCTCCAAACAAGAAGACAGCCGCACGTACCCGCCGAGATCACCGCACCACTTCCTTGATATGCTGGCAGCCGCAGCAGCAGCTTTAGATCCACCGGCATCTCCACCACCACGAGTGAGGTCAAGATTTCTCTCTCTAACTTCCGATCCCTACCAGCGGAGACATGTTTATACTTTACTGAGGAAAAGTTAGAGCTGGGAGTATCCTCTATCATATTTTATTTTGTTTTAGCTTTATCAACTCCACTCATTTTGTAGGGATTGTATAGATACATGCATACGATAGTAGGCAAAGTGATACTTTGTTGTGTTTAGCTATTTTAAGCTTGTACTAGCCACTTATATATCAAAATCTTATAGCATTATTTACATTTTTCTGCTAATTTCAAATCATTTTTTTTTCAGATCATATATTTTATGTCTCTACTCTTACCTTGAGTTGAAGAATTGAAGCCCTGTATGCTACCATAATGTTAGAACAGTTCCATGCATGATTAAGTTTTTGGTCCGTTGAAGTTCCAGAGTATTCAACCTTGTATATCCACCTTTAGCTAATCACACACAATGCACATTAGTTTTTATCAATAGGTTGAGAAGCTATATACCACTTTTCACTTTGCAAAACCGGCCTTAGATCTGTTGACAACCCATAATAGGTTTTTGTTACCCGAAAAAAAAAACCAATGAAGTCTTCCAAATGAAAAAGAAAAGAAAAAGCAAAAAGAAAAAGAAAGAAGAAAAAGAGATATGAAAGCCTCAACACTTTGCCTTGAAACCCGAACACGGTCCGAGGGGTATATGGCGAAAGCCTTTAAAGCCCGGTGCCCTAAACCTTCGTTGGTTGGGAGTCATCGACTTAGTGTTCGCTAAGAGGGTGGATGGGTAGAGTTTAGCGAGTTGTTGGTGCTTAATTCTCGAAATCATTCAAGTCCTAAAGTGGCTCAGAGTTTGCGGGTCTGCAGGACCTGGGCTTCATGCCCTAAACTCCAATTGGTTGGGAGTCATCGGTGGACCCCCGTTACATGGACTTTGGTGAAGTCGAGTTTTTAGCATTGCTCCCTACAATGCAATAAAAGAAAGAAATAAGAGTGTAACTGATTCTATTTAGGTTGGTCAATGTTTTAAGGTCTCCTGCGTATTTCGGCTCTGGGAGGGAATAGCTTTACAAACTTATCGGGTTCAAATCGGGTTACCTTAAGAACACTTAGATTTTGGTGGAAGTTCAGGTTGACTTCTTTTGGAAATCTGATGTTGCTCTAAAACTTGTTCTTATATGGTATTTGTTCTCTAGCGATGGTTTTTGTACAGTATTCAAATTGTTCATAATGCTGTAAGGTTTCACTGGCACACTTGGATGTAAAGATACACTTTTTGCAAAAGCACAGCATGCATACCTTGATTGTTTTTAGCATTGCTAAGGGACTAGCAACGTGTCGGTTGGGGGTGTGATTAGTACCCAAAAAGTGCTATTTTGAGTCCTATTTAAGATAGGTTTTGAGTGCTTTTTTGTGTACTAATCATATTAATTAAGCCGATTGATTATGTGCAGGTCCGTTAGTACTACCACTTTTGTTTCTCGAGGTTGTTTTTGCGCTTTGCAGGTTTTGGGAACTCAGCCTCATTTCCAAGCTTGGCTTCAGACGATGCTGATTTGCAGTGACTCTCTTACTTCCCATCAAGCCTGACGAAGAAATGTGAAGTGGAACTGAAGAAATGGAGGCTGAACTGATGCCGGAGGCAATGCAGGGAGTGCAGGATTTTCGCTATGGCATAGCGAAAATTTCGCAATTATAGCGAAAATTTCGCAATCCCTGTGAAATTTCTGATAGCATTGAGTTTTTCGCTTATGATATAAAAATTTGCTATCATAGCGAAATTATCGTACAGCTTAAAATTTAAATTTTCGCTATGCCTCAGATTTTGCTATGATAGCGAAATTCACTATGCATAGCGAAATTGTTGCCCCTTTGATTTTGATCCAAACGACCTCGTTTTGTGTAATTCCCATTTTGCCCCTAATGTAATCATATATTTTTTGGTATTTTTGGTATTTCACACCTCTTGTATGGCTATATAAGCCACCTTATGACAATTTTTAACCCTAACTTTTCATTCAAGCTTTTGTTTTAGGTTTACGCTTCTTTCTATCTTCTTTCTCTCATTTTTTACGCCAAACACCCCCTTTGAGGATGACAACTCATGGACAAGCCAGTTAAGCCTCAAAGCCTTGAAGAGGAGGGTTGCTAGGTTGGTTAATGGTGGTTTGCAGGTGGTCCTCAATTTTAAATGAAACAGGTACTGCATTTATTGTTCCAAACTTTCCAAACTAAGGTTTAATGCTATTTAATGTGTTTCTTTTGGTCAATACTTGTCATGCTTTAGGGTTCAGTGTATTCTTAATGGTAGATACACCACATTCTTACATGCCATTTACGAGCCATCGAAATTAGCAATGGTATCTTTCAAACCTACCTGAACATTAAATGCTCAAGAAGTGTTTTGGCTCAAATAGGAGTGTTTTTAAGGGTTGTTTTGCAAAGCTAAATAAAGATCCTAAGCTTTGGCAATGACTATACATTATTGCCCTAATGTTAGAGGAAATAACCCGATGACACCTATATAACCCCATTTTATCAAGCTAGTGACCCAAGCCTTCAAGGTCTCCCTCTCACACCTCATTTCAAGTTGTTTCAGTTACCCTAGTGACCCTAACACCCACACTTTTTAATGCAAATCCAAAAATCCAAAAGAAAGCCTTACCATTTTGAACCATGATACAAATCATTTGTAGGATGAAAACCCATCCCCGTATTCGACCCTAGACCGCTATAGCATCGGCAAAGAGCTCGATCACTGCAGCAGAGGTACTAGGAACAAATTTTGTTTATTCCGGATCACCCTACCGTGGCACAAATCAATGCACATGCTGCTCAAGGTTGGTTGGTCCCCTTTGACTTATTATCTCCTTCCTTCTCCTGTTTTCCATTTAATTTCCAACAGTCTACCTTCTTGTGTCCTATCTTCTTGCAGTAGCTAGACCTTCCATTTAAGTACTCCTTCCTTTTTCCCATGTGATGGGTGCTATCCTTAGGCCCTTTGAACTTATAATAATAGGAAGAAAGTAACATAATATGGTCCCTTACTCGTTTAACTCCATCATACTTAGTATTATTAAACTTCTTTCCTATCTCCTCAAGAAGTCCCTTTGATGTATCCACCTTAGGAATGCTAGTGAATATAGCTTCATCCATGCAATTCTCGATCATCATCATACAACACTTGTTAAAGTGCTTCCACTCTCATAGTTTCTAATGCTGTAATCGTTTCCTATCATTTCATTTCAATGGTAGATCTATCTTCAAAGCCAAATCCAATTTCATTAATGTTAGATTCATACCTAAAGTCTTCTTCCACTTTTTATAATTTGTCACATCTAATTTCATTATCGTAGTCATTGGCAGAACATTTGGGATGTTACTAGCTATGAAAATATCAGACACAACAAGACATTTAAAATATATAAAATAATACTATTTTCCAACCCCTCAACACAAAACATAAAATCAATATCGTTGTGGTCTTTATAAAGACTAAAGATACCCCTTTCAAAGGGCCAAGTAATCAAACTAAATAATCCCAATCAAATGCATTGAACTAAATTACCGACAAGGTAACTCGGAACATGCTATTCATGGCATTCAACCAACTTCCACTGCCATTCTAAGCGTCATGCAAAACAATTAAAACCACCGACAGGGTAGCCTAGTTATCCATATAGACCCTAGTTAATAAGTGGGAGAAAAATAACATATTGACAATTTCATGAAATAGGTAAAAAAATATTCATTGTCATTACACATTACATTGGTACACATAACATAGGTAAAAATAAGTCTCACGATAGGTGAGTACCTAAAATCCCACACTACTATACCAACTAGGCACAAAGCCTCTTTAGGGAAAGCTAACGCAATTCAATTCCAAACGTAGATATTTAATTTAATTCAAGAAATTTGAAATTGAATAATAAGGAAATAAATAAATAAATAATAAATAAATGAGATTAGGAATTCATTTATCTATTTATTTATAATAAATAATAAATAACAAATAAATAATAGTTATATTTATTTATTTATAATGAGATTTACAAAATTTGTGTGTTTCATATCAAAATCAAGGCTCGACCAATTCTTCACAATATGGAATATGACAGATTATTCAATTCGTGATTATCACGGATTTCTATTTACTTATATATATATATATATATATATATATATATATATATATATATATATATATATATATATATATATATATATATATATAAGTGAGACAAAATTGTGGATTACAACATTATCCTCTGCAGTCAAAAATATAAAAATAAAATAAAAAATGAGACAAAATCTAATAAAATTATAAAATAATTCTCTTGTTAGCTTCATTGTCACGTATCGAGGTCTGTGGTTTACGAATCCCAACATTGTAATCACTAGTAATTGATATGTATTTTAAATGCAAATAAAGTTTTTGGTGCACTTTTTCGCACCTGGAGGTCGTTTCTATCAATCATTTTTCAGATCCTTTTATAAACGCCGTGTAGCTTATATGATAATGCATTTAAAATTTGAACATTTATTCTCCAAAAATAAATAAAATAAAATAAAAATCATCTTTCAAAACTATTTCGTATTTTTGATAAAAAAATTGAAAAGGAAAATAATAATAACAATCAGGTCACAAATGTATGTTTCACAAAAAAGTTAGATTCAACATAATAACATATTACAAAAGAATTTATTATGAATATAAACCTTGCTCTGATACCAATTGATAGAAATATATTAACTATACGAATCAAAATATGCATATTAATTCCTTTAAGCATAAAATATACTAACCTCCAAATGCAGCCATTGATAAATCAAATCTGAATTCCCGTTAGACAAAGAACACCATAAAAGTAGTGTCTATGGATACACTACTCTCAAACCACTCTCTTCTGCTTTCTCAGAGCCTTAATCACAAAGATACTAACATATCTGCTTACTGATTCAGCCTTTTATAGCTCGCGGCAAGTCATAATGAGTTCTTAAAAGAGTCAGTCCTCTAAATTCAATAGGGCTAACTAGAGTCTTATAGAGAGTGTAAGATTAAGGGCCCTACTACAAAATAGTAAACAAGTCATTCCCATTAATGACATAAAATTGGCCTTGTAAGTGAGTAACTGATTATACCAAGTCCATAAAATTATTTTTCTAATGGTTCGTATATTCATGGTGGTCAGCTCGCGGGCTTATCAATACTCCTGATGCACACAGAACGTTGTCCTTAATATGGGCAAATTACGGGCCTGTGCTCGGCCTCCCAAATTCACGCCCCAGCCCCAAGAGCCCCAAAGGACTAGCCCAAAACCCAAATCACTCTAGGAACGCCTCCGAACAATACTCCGCCCCGGTACCCCAAAGAGACTCAGCCTAAAGCCAACCGGCCCAGAACGCCCACATCCTCCGCCCGGAGCCCGGCGCCCATCCCGGATGCCTTCCCACCTGGGCAACTCCACCAAACGAAGCTGCCAACTGGCTCTTCATGTTCTAAGTGAAAGTTCTCCCATGAACCGACTTCTTCGCCTCTAATAGAATGGGAAAGCACTCCTAGCAGCGACCCTATCGGGCAATTACGTAGAAGGAAGAATAAGTCATCCTTCCCGAAATAAGAGTCACCTTCCCCTATCATTATGGGAAGAAATCGTCTACTCTTCAAGAAAGACGGATCCCCTTTCTCCTTCCATAAAAGAGAAGCAAATCACACCAAACGAGGTACGAGATTCTAAATCGAGATAACTGTTGCTCTAAGTGGGAAGTCTTCTAGAAAAAGACTAACTTTGCCATCGGAGGGCAACAGTAATCACCACCGCCAGGCTCTTCTCGCTTGTTTCAGTTGCAAACCAACTAGTGAATGTCTGACGATCCACCGACTCGAGCACTATGAGACCACAATTATAGCCACTGTGGGAAACGCCGAGCAAGAAATCTCAGATGCGGTACGCAAGAGCTTGGGTACACCAGGTGACCTCCCGATCTCCGAAACTTTGGCTATTCCCAAACATCCCATCAAACCGAAGGAATTCACCGCCATGACTAGCAATCCAACAAACCAAGCAGTTAGACCAGTTCCTCCTCTGGCGCTAAGAGATGGAAGTAAAACAAGAGGAGCAGTTCGATTGCATAGTCGAATTGCATCGAACAGCGAACCGGCTAAGGGAGGAAAATCGCCCGATAACCCGCTAGAGGTCGCCGCCGAAAGGGGGCCATGAACCTCCCCACCTATTTCCTCCTTCCTGTCTTGGCAAAGGCAAAGAGGCCGCTGCGCCGGATGACATCGACCTACCAACGGATGACGAGCTATCCTCCGACAGTTCCCTGCTCCCACGTCATTCACCATCCCCGAATGTCACGGAAGCCCAATCTAGGAAAAGGCCACCCCGCCGATTCGGCCGATCCCATCGTTGTCGAGGCGCGCCAAAAGTAAAGAGAACCCAATGTGGACAAACATTAGTCAAAGCCACTTCATCAAAGTGTGCTCACCGGCACAGCTTCCCGCGCACTATCCATTGCACCCGCCCCTTCAGGCCAGCCTCGCCTCAAATGATTTTTTTCCTCCGTCACCGTGTGGGACCACAGACATGCTCTCCACTTGATAAGATATCTGACACGATCCTCCCAGTTTCCACACCACCCTTCGCCTACGTGATGACTCGCTCTTCCGATCCATACGATCACATGTCGCATTTCAACCAGCAATGATCCTCAACACCGAGGAACGATCGACTGTGTGGCGGTGTTCCCGCCAACCTCAAGGGCCTCGCACTGCTCATAAGCTCCCTGGGAGGGTCAATAAACACATTCGACGAACTTCGGGTCGTCAGCCTCTCAATACTCAGGCTATGTCGACAAAAAGGTTCACCGCCTTCCTCCAATCCATCCTAAACGGGAAGCATGAGTCCATCCCGACTTCACGCGTAGGTCTCTGGACAAACGGTCCAATGTGATTGAGGATGTCTGGCGCATGGATGCGCTCGCAAAACTTCAAGAAGCTTGTCGACCACCCTGCTCTTCCAGCCCTTATCCCCTGACCTGGCTTAAGAACCAGGATAATTGTAATTGACTGGGTGGATAAATTCTACGCCGAAGATAACATCCAGCGCCTCGCAAACTCACGATAACCACCTGTGAGTGGCAAGCCGGCCGCAAGGGCCCGCTCGAAAGAAAAAGCAGCCTGGCAAGAAGGGCCGTGCCCGACGGCAATCCACAGGTGATCTCCCGCTTCACCGCTTCACACGCCTATAACTCGCTCCCGCCCATCATCCTGGACCTCCCCGACTTCAAGTGGCCCCACCTATGAGGGCAGGTTCGGACAAGCGCAACAGATCCCTACGATGCGATTAACATAGAGACCATGGCCACGAGACCAATCACTGCTAGAGCCTTAAATTTCTTGTGGAAAAGTTGATTCGAGCCGGCACCCGTGACCAGACTTACTTCTGGAGCCAACTACGGCAATGCACCGCTTCCCAACTCGCCGGGGTCGCGGTCGATACGAACATGCTTCGTGGCCCCGCCAACCATTAACTTTATATCGGGAACCGCCGACACCAATATCAATCCAAGAAACACGGAGAAGAATGCTTTGGCCAGACGTCGAGCCGAGTAAACACCGCTCGACGGAGATATCACAAAGAAGTCTTGGCCATGCCTCATCTCTTTCCTATTAACCCTACACGTCATCACACTACACTACGAATGCCACTGATCGACCGTATGTATAACGCCATGTGCATGTGGTCCTCGATTCAGCAAGGCGCCGATTCCGCCTCCATCTCCCATCCTTTAAGCATATGAGAGTCCCGATTGATCATCTCTCGTTTCGGGCCGGGTAGGAGCCACAGTTTGGGGCCGGAGCTACCATCGCATTATATGCATCACCTTCTGGCCAAGGCAGTCCTATGAATCCCAACGAAAGCATCACTTCATGGTCAAGACTTAGCCATACAATGTTATCCCGGGTCGAGCCCGGGCTACATGCCATGAAAGTACCTCCCACATACCACCAGTGACAACACCGACCGTGTCCCAAAGCAGTCACCTGATAGCTAAATGAGCGCACATAAATAGTTGTCACTTCCTCGATAAAGGAGCGTGAACAGAATGTTCGGCGGAACCGCCCGAGACCAACCCCAATAGCAACACAAATATCCCCTCACCGCTTAAGGATAGGAAACCATTGTGTCACCTCGAAACCACGCCGACGGTCGAACCGATGTGTCTATATTAGCACCCTCCTGTCCGGCAGTGGCACAGGTCTGAATGGTGCCAAATACGCGCTTAAATGCTGATGTTTTTTCTTGGACTCACGTAGATATGATCGAAATCACCCCCATACATTCCTCACACAGGCTAAACGTCGCCCCATCTGCCAAGCTGGTCAAACAAAAAGTGAGACGATTTCACCGAGATCGCCACTTGGTCATCCAGACCGAGGTAAATAATCTTCTACATAATGGATTTATCGAGCAGTTAAATACCCCGAATGGTTGGCCAACGTGGTGGTTGTTCAAATAAGGGAATAAATGGAGAGTATGTGGATTACACGGACCTCAATCATGCTCGGTCCAAAAGACAAAATTTCCTCACCCCGCATAGATCGATCAGCACTTCTCCCAGAGGGCACTGACAGGCCAGCCCTTTCCTTCACTTTCTGATACGCACCAGATCTCATAAACCCCCATGGGAAGATCATCACCCCATAGACTCTTCACTGCAGATGTTGCATGCCCCTTTCGAATTAAAGAATGCTAGGGCCACCTGATCAGTATCGTGATTTAAGATGTTTCGATCACACTTAACACAATGGAGGTCTATATTACCGATATGTTAGTAAAATCCAAGCAAAGGTCTCTATCATCCCACATCTCCACGACATTCGACCTTCTCGTAGAATATGGTATGAATCAACCCTTTGCACATGCCTTCTGTGTCAAGGCCTATTGATTCCTCGTCTTTATGGTACCAAAACAGGATGAGGGCTAATCCCGTGCAACTTAAGGCCATCTACAATCGCCACCCTACCTCCAAGAAAGGAATCCAAAGAACTTAATGGCGGTCAATGCTCATACTGATTCCAAATTCATTGCACCTTTAAAACCCTTCTTCTATTCAGAGGTGGTCAAACTGGCTTGAATGGAATGAGGAATGCAACTTAGCATTCATAGAAACTGCTAATATCCGACAGAGCTCCCGACTCAGGAGTCCTGGTTTGGCGACACCCTCTATCTCTACCTGGGGCAAATTTCCGATATAGCAGTAAGTGCGGCCTTGTTTAAAGAATGTGGGGATGCAAAGTTGAGGCCGGTGTTTTTTGTTAGCAAATCCTTAACTGACGTAGAGACCAGATATACCCACCTCGAACAAGCTACCTTGGCCCTCCGGACACCGTGAAGCTCACTGATATACTTCCAAGCTCATCCAACAGGTGCTAACCGATCTTCCACTCGGCACGATTCATAAACCGGATACGTCGAAGGATGGCCCGACAGTAATGGAATTGCTTATGGCATCCACACAAGCCGAGACTTTCAAGAAGGCAAGTCTTAGCCGACTTCCTCGCAGTAAACTCCAGCCCCTCGACACTTCGCCTGTGATAAAAAGGGTCAGGACCCTCTGCCTTGACGGGCTTCACAATCAAGAGCCCAGACGGCCTCGCACCAATCTCCTCAACCGGAAAGGGTTGAACATGGCGCACGCCGGCTTTGTGGCGCTACTAACAAATCAGAACATTTATGTTTGATAAATGCAATTCGAGCTCGCACTCGCTATGGGCACTGACAGTCTCTTAATCCAGAGCGATTCACAACTAGTTGTCGGACAGGTTAATGCAGAATTCAAGTCCAGGGACCCCCGAATGACGAAGTATGCTTTCTTAGTCAAACAAAAATTAAGCGCCCTCTTGGCCTGGAAACTGGAACATGTCCCCCGAGACTGTAATGAGAGGGTCGATGCCTTAGCAGCCATAGCTACCTCATTACCGATAACAGAAACCATATTTCTCCCCCATCTACTATCGACCATTCCTCTCAGACACGCTACTAAATAAAACTGTGCAGGAAGTCCCCCATCTCGATGGACCGATACTTTACCATACATACCATCAGGAGCTTACCTAACGACGCAGACAAGGCTCACAAAGTTCGTTCGGCCTGGGCTAGATTCTCCATGATGGGACGGCAATTATGAACGATCCTTAGCACAGATCAATGTGTCTAACTCGAATGCCAATATGTATTAGTCGACCGTGATGAAGGCATGAATCACCCGGAGGCGTGACTCTAACCCACCGAGCTCACAAGCAGGGTACATCGGGCCAACTACAGTCTACGTCACGACACGCTGCACGGACCCTCGCTTCACGAACAATCCACCAAGTCACCGGCAAGATTCGATTCCATCCCAGCTCAGCCGCCCGCTCAATGGGGATTGATATCAGGGGCCTTTCCCCACTCGCAGACCGGCTCAAAAGAAACTCTTATTAGTCGCCACTGATTATTTCAGTAAATGGATTGAAGCTGACGCTTTCTCATCAATCAAAGATAGAGATGTCACTCCTGCTTATCCGGAAAACATCACCGCGGCTCAAGATCCCAAGATTAATCGCACCGCTAACGCCACAGCTGACGGGTCTACCTGGCACTTACAGGAATCAAGATTAAAAATTTGTATTCTACCCTGCATCCTCCAAGTAATGGCTGCTGTGCTTCCAACAAAAACCTCGCTGACCGCCTTTGAAAAAGCTACAGCAAGTAGATCCGCTAAAGGGAAATGGGTAGAAGAACTCCCCGGGGTGCTCTCGCCTATTGCACTATCACCTAGCCAACCTAAGATCTCCCGTTTCAGACTCACCTACGGCATGGAAGTCAGCTATCCCCACCGAAATCGCTTCTACCTTAACATCCGAACACCACGCTCGAATCAAATGCGGGAATCGGTGGTGAGGGTTGGACTCAGTGTGGAGGCTCAGGGCGGCCGGTCGGAGTGGCGTCCTGCAGTACTGAAACAGCGAGCTCTTATATGAGCAGGTAAAGCCTGGAGTGTTCAGCCAGGGCGATCTAGTCTTGAGGAAATTTTTTGAGAATATTGCGGACCCCACGGCAGGAAAGTTCCAACCCAACTGGGAAGGACCGTATGTAGTCACATGGCCCAAGGAGTTCGGGTCTATCTTATAAACCAGCGGATGGAACTCCTACACAGAATGTGGAATGTAAAGCGCGAAAGGTATTATCAAAAGAATGTCTTTATTATCTGCACCTGCGACATATCTACACTTGAGGGTCGATTACAAGTCAGGGTGCGCGAGCGACCTGCCGATGGCGTGATAACATCTAGGTAGTCAGTTTCAGTCGGGGTGGCCTTAGTTCGATGGCCTGGCAGCCCGACATAGATAACATCTAGCTGGTCGATTCAAATCGGTCGCCGCCAGTTCAATGACTGCCAGAGGCCCGAGTATAAAAGAACATCTAGCTAGTCAATTTCAAAGTCTGGGTGGCGTGGTTCAATTACCTACCCGACCACGGCATAGATAGCATCGTGTTCGATTTGACCAAGGTGGAGGCGGTTCAATGACACGCCATTGACGCGCAGATAACATCTAGTTGGTCATTCAAAAGTCCGGTGGCCGCGAGTTCGTGGCTTGCTGTTTGACACGAACATAACATCTGTGGTTAATTTCTAAGTTCGGGTGGTGGGTTCAATGACACCGACGACATATATAACATCTAGGCGATCGATTTCTAAGTAGGGTGTGGCGGTTGATAACTTTGCCCGACCTGGCATAGATAACATCTAGCTGGTTGTTCAAAGTCAAAACGGCGGTTCAATGACACCTTGGCCATACATAGATAACATCTAAATTTTAGTCGATTTCTAAGTCCGAATTGATGAAGTTCAATGGCTGCCGGCCCAGAATAGATAACATATAGCTGGTCAATTTCTAAGTTCGGGTGGCGCAGTTCAATGACCTGCCCGGCCCAGCCTAAATAACACCTAGCTGATCAAATTACAAGTCCGGATGTGTGATCACAGCTGACTGACCTATCGGCCCGGTATATCTCGCTTCCAGGCGGTGAATGTGTAAAAGCCGGATGTTGATGAATAACCTATTCGGGCGACGCGACAAGCGACCCATCGGCTCGATACGATGGAAGCTACGAGCGCCAGATGGTGCATAACAAAAATCAGTGCGAATCCGAATGACGCAGTTTTAAACCATACAACAATGTATTAAACAAAAATTAACGAAAAAGAAGTAGGGGGTGTAAATTTTTTGGTGCAACCACTGAACATCTAGTCCAGATCATAAAAACACTAAAGGCCACTGAGAGTCGCGGCATCTCAGCCCCGCCTTCGGCCAGTGGGGCGGAGGACCCATCGGAGAATCGCTTCTTCTCAGGTAGCGGGTCGGGCTATTCTCCAGGCACTCCTCTGCCCCAACTCTGGTGGATCCGCAGGTACGGGCGGTGATGAGATGCTTGGGGGCGCGGGGATGGTGAATAACTTTAGATTTAACGGGGTGGAAAAGTTGACATTGTCAGATGTAGAACTTGGTCCCGCATATGTTGTGCGTAAAAACGTAACAACCGTAGCCATAGTTGAACAGTGTGCCGCCATTGGCATCGAACTAGGCCTCCATCGTCTCTTTATCAGCGACGACCTTCTCCTGGAAGGCGGCGAAGTCATCCTTCGGTCGGGCTCCATGACGAGGCAGAGTCTCGTCCGCCAAGCGGTTGACCTCCTTTTACGCCTTCTTGGCTTCCCCGCTACGGCCAACGCCTCACAGGCGGCTCACGCTCAGGACTCTGCGCAGCTGGCGAGCATTTTTCGCAACCCACTTAAGGCACGTTGCCCGGAACCTGCGGCTGAAACTCCGCTACATTTCCGGGTATGCTTGGCTGAGATTCATGCTACGGTAGAGTGCAAGATCCAACAAAGGTATACCTAAATTCCTCTACTACCGTAGCAAGAGATTCTTGCAATATAAATGACTCTGAGCTCAAACACAGGGGATGAGTTTTCTTAGTACCAAATGATTTGCGATGAGGCTAAAATGGTGAATTTGTTTTGGATTTTAAGGTTTGGTGTAAAAGTGTGTGGAGTTGATGTTGTGAAATTGAAAATAAAGCGAAATAAACTAAAATAAAGAGTGTAAAAAGAAATCGCGCTTAGTATTGGGCTGCTAGGTTGGGTTGATAGGGTTACAAAGAGGTCCTCGGGTTCATTTCCTCGCGTTGGGGAGGATGACCTATAGTCAATTCTGACAGGATCTTCGTCGACTTTAAAGCTAAGAAGCCCTAATAATTTTCCTTTTGATAGAAAGCATTTATTTACTTGTTATGGTTCCTACGATGAAAATCTATCACCTTGACCCGTCTCTGCAATGATTCGTAAAGGCGACTAATGAATCTCGGTGGATACAATAATAAGCATCCATTTTGAACCTAAAAGATTACAGTATTGATCAATGAGGATGCATCTATAGTGAAAATATAACTAACCTACCTCTAGTGAGAAACAAGTAAATAACAACTAATGGATATCGATTATCTAAAGCTAGAATACATTGAACCACACAAGCTTGCCAAGTATTGGCCAAAGAAATACATCGAGAGCTTTAAAACTAGAGTTGTAAATTTGGAACCAAAATGTCGAAGCTTCTTTGCATGAAAAGAAAACGGGAACAAAATGCAAACCTTACTTCCCAAGCCTAGAAACCCTTTTCTTAAAGGATATGAGACCTTAGCCAAACATCCTTTGAGAGTTGTCATCCTCGAAAAGGTGTTTGGCAGCCCAGAAAAGGAAAGAAAATGAAAGAAAATGGAGAAGGGAAGCGTGGGCAAAATGCCGCCAGATCTATTGCCAAAAGTGAAGTCCTCTTTAGTTTGTACAGACTGAGACTTATATAGGTGCTCAGTGTATAGGAAATTACCAAAAAAAACTGAAACTAAAAGCTATTACAAGGACACAATGGGAAGAAACAAGAAATTGTAACAAAAACAACAAAAGCGTGAAATGCAGGTGAACAGTGTTGAAATGTGAACGTTGGGATGAATGAGTAGGCGGGCGGGAGCAATTTCGCGGGTTGTGACCAAAATTTGTTCAGTAGCGTTTTTTGCATTTCTACTCTTCTTTCATGCAGTCTGCGTCTGCAATGATGAGTTCAACTTGGGTTCCTCATGTTTGAATTGACTCGATAAATTTGGCCCTATTAGCTCGCAAAAACTGCAAAATTTACCACAAAATGCGATCAGTAGAATAACAGGGACCTTAATGTGCAAATCGGGTTATTCACGCTGATTAGTACATAAAAAGTGCTCAAAACCTGTAATAAACGAGGGTTCAGCAGAAGCGCCTTTTTGTATTAATCACCCAAACCTACACATTGCTAGTCCCTTAGTAATGAAAGAAAGAAAGAAAGAGCATACAAAACAAAATAAAAATTATGTTCACAAAAATTATATTTCAAAAGGTTGTGAATGAGTAATGCCTAACCCTAAGTAAGAATCATCAAAGCCTTACTTGATAACTATCTTGAGAGGAATGAATTCATCCTGAGAATTGAGTATCGAAGAGCCTCCATCTCGGTGAATCAACGAAACTTCCACAAAATTTAAGTGTTTGTTTGATCGGCTCTCAACAATAGCGCCAAGCTAACAGCTCTCCCCAGCCTAGCTACTACCACAACCTAGCATGCTATTAACCTAAATAGATCAGGACCCTCTTATTCCCTGACTTTTTTTGTGTTGTAGAGGGTCTTTATCTTGAGAATCGATCTCACCAAAGTCCATGTAGCGGGATCTGAAGTGGCTTGATTAGTGCCTAAAAAGTGCTATTTTGAGCCACTGTTCAAGATGGGTTTTGAGTGCTGCGCACTAATCATATGAATTAAACCCAGGTGTCATGTGCATGCCCATAGCGCCGATTTGTTTTTCGAGAGGATAGTTTTGGATAGTTTTGCGGTCTTGGAACCGGTCCCGACCAAGCTTGGCTTCTTATTGGTGTTGAATCTGCGAGAATCTCGGTAATTTCACCAAGTGAGGCGTGAAATGTCAAGATGGAGTGAAGAATTGACGAAAGTGATGAATAAAAGTCTTGAAGGTGATGCGGTGGCAAAACGGGGGAAGGCGGGGAGCAGCGGGAATTTCGCTATGATTGCGAAGAGATTTCGCTGGCCATGAATTTCGGCTGGCTAGCGAAATTGCGCAGCTAGCGAAATTTTCCATTCTGCTATCTCTGTAAATTTAGCTAGCTAGCGAGAATTTCTTTGCCTGTATAAATTCCTCCTTTGTGATTTTGGTATTTTTGATTCCAAACTACCACGTTTTGATATTTTACCATTTTGTCCCTTATGTAATTTCATATTTTAGGCCTTTTTGTCATTTCACACATTGGGGTTGACTATATAAGCTCCCCTACAACTTTTGTAACCCTAACTTCCATTTTATGCAAGCTTTCCCGCAGCTTTAGTTTTTAGGTTTTATTTTGCTCTCTTCTCTCTGTTTCTTTCATTTTCGGCGATGACATACCTTGGTGATGACAAACCAAGGTAATATGGCTAAGCCCTTTCCTTGAAGGGAGGGTCCTTTGGTGGAGGTTTGGGGTAAGTTTTCATGCCCTCTCATTTATCACCTTGCATCTATGAGCATTTAAGCTCCCTCCGTCTCACCAGGTTGAAACCTCTAGATCCAGCCTGCCTTGATGTGTATTTGGCAAGCTTTGTGGTTACCGTGGTTGCTTGATCTTGGTCACTTTGCCATCCACTTAGTGTCATCTCCTATTAGTTACCGTGAAGGTTGCCTCTTTGAGGCCATATGCTGCTTGTTAGGGACTTGAATGCTCACTGAATGCCATATCTCATGAGGAGTAATTTAAGGTTTAGGTTTGAGTGCGAAATCAAGGTTGATTTGGGAAATGACAATAGGTCATTATCCCAAATCTGAAAAATGACCAGGGCATGAATACACTTTAAGAGCCAATCCGGTGACCCAACACTTCAAAGGAATTCTTCTTTTCTAAATTTTCTTTAATTTATATGCAGTTACAACCATCAACTCACTATTTTAGACAAAGCCAAAATCAGAAACCGCCATTTTCAGCTCAAATTGCACTTCTCATTTTCATGGAAGAAAGCACATCCACAGTGTTGACCTAGACATATACGGTAGCTGCTCACGATAGTAGGACACCTAGGATACAAATTTTGTTGATCTCATATTTCCGTGGCCTGAATCATGACTCCCGACCAGTGGGCTTAAGGCACCAGAGTCGGAAGGATCTTTTGACCCGCAAACTCTTCGAGGTTTCACCGGACTTGAATGATTTGAAACTCAACACCTACAACTTGCTAAACTCTACCCATCCACCCATTGCAAGCGAGCACTAAGTGTGGTGCTCTAACCCGGTTAACCAGAGACCTTAGGGCTGCAAAGGCTTTAACATATACCCCTCGGATGTGCTAGGGTTTCAAGGCAATGTTAATTTACACTCATCTTTTTCTTTTTCTTTTCTTTTTCTTTTCTTTTGGAAGACACATTGGCCTTCTATTCATGGGGGTCCTTAACCTATTACATGTGGTCAACAAAACTAGGGTAGGTTATTACAAGGCTTAGGAGGCTAGGCAGTTTTTTAGGTTATTGAAGAAACATGATGTGCATAGTGTGTGGTTAGCTAAAGGTGGAAGAAAAATGGTAAAAACGACAAAGTTCAACTTATTATCCACTCGTCGGGCATGAAACCAATCTAATCAATAGAGAATTGGACAAAGTTTCAATTTTCAAACCACGGGTTAAGCGAGAACACAAAAAAAAATGGGTGCGAGTTTTGAAAAAATAGGTTGTATATTATAACGACTTCCGCAAAGGAAAACCAGCAAGCCGAGCGTCGCAAAATGGGCTTGCTCGAAAATGAATGTAACGTAAATCTGAAAGCCACTTCATACCACAACTCTTCCCACAGCAAATGTCTCATTGTCCACTTAATGGGGCTCAGTTGGAAAGTTAGGGAAGGGAAGTGTCCCTCCTGATGAATGTGATCGTTGTTGGATAGGAGACTTCTCGATCTTTCCATCGACATATTCACTCCGTTTGGAGGCAGTGTGATTAGGAGGAGAATAAAGAGAGGAAAAAGTGACCAATTGGAGAATTTTGAAAATTACACCTTCATAATAATTTCAAAAGTATTTAACAGCTATATTTGGATTCTTCAACTCTCTAGAAAAAAGCTTTCAGCGGTATCAAGCTTCAAGCAGGTTCGGATAAAGATTATGTTTAATGAAATCGGGAGGCAAAATGGGAGAGTAGAAAACGCTGCGGTAGCGAGAAATTTAAGCTAGCGTAAGCGCAAATTTGCTATGTAGCAAATTGCTACACATAGAAAATTTAAACTATAATTGCGCATTTTTTTAATAATTAAAATAAAATAATTAATTAATTAATTATTTAATTATTTTGAGAGACAAATTTTTTTTTTTTTATAAAAATAAAATAAATTTTTATATATATAAAATAATAATAATAATAATAATAATAATAATAATATATCATAAAATACAAATAGTGCTGCCCTTTTAAAAATCAAACCTGCTATAGCTTGTAGCGAAAATAGTTTGCTATGCAATGAAATTTCGCTAGCATAGCGAAAATGCTACACATAGCGAAAATTTCGCTATTCTAGCGAGTACCTTGTTCTCACAACTTGCTCTGCAGTATTTCTTCATTCCTACTTCTACAGTCTTGTTCTTTGCTTTAAAATTTAACTCAAAGCGCAAAAATTAATAAGAAAAATTAAGAAAAATTAGGAAAAGTGAAAAACGAAGCAATAACAAGATTAACTTAAAAATTAGAAAATCTAAGAAGAAATTAAGAAATCAAATAAAATAAAATAAAATGAAATAATAAAATGAACAAAGTAGGAAGTGTGCTCCTAAACCTTAAGCCTTTGGAGGTACATTGGAGCTGTTAGACTTAGAAGTGCAGTTGGTGCTCGAATCGAATGACACCAGGAACCATCCAGCATTGCCATGCGATGTGACATTTTCATTGTTTTTGATGTAGTGGCGAAGGTTTGAACAATGGCCACTAACTTCTTGAGGTTTTGCACAAGCAGTGATGGACTGGCATGAGCTTTGGGAGCAGGAGTTTTGGGTGTGGATTGTGTTGCGAATTGTTGAATTATACACTTGGTCGAGTAAAAGTCTTTGCGGCAAAAGTAAGGGGGCATTGGTGGCTTTGGAAGTGGGAAGCAGGAAATATGCCATTTCTTCGCTCCATTACCCTGTACGATCGGCATTAGGAGGTTTTCTTCTTTCTTTGTTTACATTCTTCTCCAGCGGTTGTCAATCGGACACTCTTTCTTACGGATTCACTTCCTCTTGGTGACATCTTTCAGCGATTGGTGACCTTGAAATGGAGTCTTGCCAGTTGTCAAATTGTGCTCCATTTCACTTTGAAGTCATCAATTCTCTTGTTTACATTGTTTTCCATAGTGTCATTTGATTTAATTGATATTGATTGTCTTCTAAACTTCCCGCAAAGTTACCCACTAGCTTGAGCAGTTGATGTGGCTGTCTTCCATTGGAAGTTGGTGTGGATGTGGAGGGTGCACATGTGGGTCTTGGTTGTAGAAATTTGTGTGATTCCCAAACTAGGGTTGAGCATTTCCACATGGTGCATTTGTTGGAGGCACCATGTAGGAGGGTGCACTCATTCATGGAGGATTTCTATAGTCCCTCATGGACCTATATGCATTGGAATTTCTCTCCCATTGGAGCTTTGGTGGTACTCCTCAGTGCTCATGGATTTTGATTAAGTCAAAATGCACTCTACTGAAGCAGACATGGCAAACACCAAACAAGGAAAAAAACAACTCCTATCAAAAGAAGGGGTAAAGTTAGCTAAACAAATAAAATGAAACAAATTAAACACACAGAAAACACTAAAAGATATATACAGAAAATTCACTAGAACTTGTGATGAGGATCACAAGTGTTCAACAAGTCATCATTTTGCATATGACACCATCCCAGACGAAGCGCCATTTGGTCTGCCAGTAGGGTGCGAATCAACAAAATTGCCACAAATTCCTCCTACTACCGTAGCAAAAAACTCTTTTGTGTATAAACGACCCAGAGAAGCAACCACGAGGGATGGGTTTCTTCGTACCCGAATGATTTACAGTAGGCTGAAAATGGTGAATTTGTTTTGGATTTTGGGTTTAGTGTAAAAGTGTGTGGGTTAATGTTAATGGAAATTAAAAATACGCGAAATAAACTAAAATAAAAAGTGTAAAAAAGAAATCCATATGAAGTGTTGGGCTTCTAAGTTAGGTTGATAGGGTTACAAGAGGTCCTGGGGTTCATTTCCTCAGCGTTAGGAGGATGACCTATAGTCAATTCCAAGCCAGGATCTTCATTCAACTTTAAAACTAAACTAATAATTTTCCTTTTGATAAGCATTTATTTAGCATTTATGGTTCCTCTGGTGAAAATCCTATCACCTTGACCCGCTCCCCGCAATGATTCGTAAAGAATGACTAATGAATGAGTGGATCAATAATAGCGTCATTTGAACCACAAAGATTACCAAGTATTGATCGATGAGGATGCATCTATAGTGAAAAATATAACCACTTAACCTACATCCAGTGGCTCAAATGATAGCAACTAATGGATATGTCGATTAGCCATCAGCTAAGAATACATTTAACCTAAAAGCTTGCAGTATTGCTAGAAGTATCGAAGAGCTTTAAACCTAGGTTGTAAATTTGGGAACCAAAATGTCAAAGCTGCGTGCATGAAAAACAGGGGAACAAAATGCAAACCTTACTTCCCAAGCCTAGCAACCCTCTTCTTCAAGGATATGAGACCTTAGCCAAACATCCTTTGAGTTGTCATCCTCAAAGGAGTGTTTGCCCGCCGAGAAAGGGGAAAGACAATGAAAGAAAATGGAGAAAGGGGAGGCCGGCGGAAGCGAAATGCCGCCCACCGTCTATTGCCAAAAGTGATCCTCTTTAGTTTATGCAGTAGACATATGGTTCTCGTGTATAGGAAATGCAAAATAACTGAAACTAAAAGCTATTACAAAGGACAAAATGGGAAGAAACAAGAAATTAGCCAACAAAACAACAAAGCGTGAAATGCGGGTGAGCAGTCTTTGAAATGTGAGCGGTGGCGGGGATGAATAGTGGCGAGCGGGAACTTAATTTCGTGGGGTTGTGACCAAAATTTGATGTGCTTCATTTTGTTGCATTTTCTGCTCTTCTTTCCTTCTGGTCTTTGATCTGCAATGATGAGTTCAACTCGGGTTCTTCGTGTTTGAATTGACTCGATAAATTTGGCCCTATTAGCTCGCAAAAACTGTAAAATTTGCCACAAAATGCGATCAGTAGAATAACAGGGACCTTAATGTGCAAATCGGGTTAATCACATTGATTAGTACATAAAAAGTGCTCAAAACCTGTAATGCGGGGTTGAAGCAGCACTTACGAGCACTAATCCGCGGCCCCTTCGACTATGACTTAGCCGCCGCTGCCGCCTGTGGCGCCCTGCGTCCCTCGGCCTCTTGCCGGGCAGCCTTTAATGAGATTCCTTAGCCTCCGACTCTGGAGCGGCCTTGTCAACTCGGCCTATTTAATGATGTGCTGTCTCTCGCTGAAGCGTCTCATTTGGACGTATAATCGCGTGGTTTGGCGTCCCTTAGCCGGAGCTCGAACTCGTGATACTGGAGCGCCATGTTCTGAATAGCAACGACGATCTGCAAGGAAACTCGTTAGGCGTACAGAAATCAAGCATGAGCGTTAATATCACAACGAAACTTGTTATCTTACCAGTTCGGTCGACTGAACATAGTTGCGATTACGGACTTGAATCTCGTCATCGATGATCCGCTCAATGTCTTCTTTTCGAGTCCCTGCCTGAACACTCACCATGTAGTCCTCACCAAGACCCATGCCTCGGCTATCGGCGTCGATACATGGGTGGAGTCTGAGTGTTCATCGGTATGACCTTCCCGCGGTGGAAGGCTCGACGACGTATAATGGGCCTGTCATCCGGACGCCCGATACTCCCTCTGGGCTGCTCGCCTGGAGTGGAGCATAAGAGTTGGTTATGATCCGCTTCGGCAATGGGGCCTAGGTAGCCCAGACCGCATGAACTTCGACCTGCCAGGTCGACCCTCATCGGAAAAGGGTAGATTACAGCCAGAGCATTGGGCAAGGTCGACCTCCTTTGATTTGTTCGGGCCACCACCACCGGCTCCGTTTGCTCTATTGCTCTAGGCTCGGGAGAACCAGGGATAACAATGGCTTGCATATCTGATCCCCCCTCACCTGCCGCTTCCTTTTGCGCGGGGCGGCCCAATGTGATCAACGACCTCGTTATTCTCTCCTCACTCCTCCTCCTCCAAATCACAGGGACCTTCGCTATCGGCGGAACGAGCCTGAAAGTCCTCCACCCCGGACCCCGGTGCGTTTAAGTGGCGGGTGCCTTTCCGTCTGATCCTTACCACTCGATGGGCAGGTCCGACCACTTGCACAGATGAGGGGAGCCTTTCGGGATGCCCACTCCTAGTTCCCCGATCGGGAGTAGGATGGGACGAATTGGAACTCCAGCTCAGTGAATGCCACGATCTGGCTAACACCTTGCACCATTTCGATGCCTCGATTGTCGGGTCATGGAAGAGCTAGCGCGGCCGAAACAGCCTGATAGGTCGCGACAACGAAGTGCTCCTTGACAATGTTCGACAGCAAGGGACGAGGAATGACCAGGAGGGTATAAGGAGCCGGGTTGTGCCTCACAGCAGATATGTTCTCTAGCTTCAGCAGAACCTTGTAGTGGCGCTCTCGCTCAGAAACCTCCAATAGTCGGTGGATCTTCTCAAAGCTCGATTTCTCCACCTAGTTTACCAACCTTCCTAGTCGAGCTTTCCCTACATGAATGACCATAGTTAGTTCATTATAACACAACAAATATCAGGATATGGGCTGACAATCCAGATCTAGCCCAGCCACACACTTGGGAAGGACTGTTACCGGTTAACATTAAGCGTCGGTCCGAGGAGCTTGAGTCTCATCCGTGGACCCCCTGCGTAGCATGCTGGCCTTAAGAGTCTTAGGGGCGAAATTCGGGAAGCCCATTGACGATCTGTAGTCGGGGCAAGCGAACATGGACATCCAGGCCCTTTCGACCCTGCGCTCGGGAAATAAATGATGGCGGCTCCTAGCAGAGGAGGTCGAGTTAGTACGGAGATGGTTGGTCTGGCAGTGCCGTCGGGGATCTGAATCATGTTGGGGTGGATAGAGTGGGCGCCAGTCATCTACTTTGTATTATGGGGCATGGGAGAGCGTGGCCGACGCGAATGCTCGAGTAAAAAACACCGTTGTGTTGCTCACTACGTCAGACTATTGGTGGCCGCGCCAGCGTGGTCGATGTTATCGGGCACCTGCGGTACTCCTTGAATTCCTCCGTGTGGGGTAGCGATGACGGCCTTGCGGAAGGCGTGGCTCGGGGTTGCCCTACGAGGCGACCACTTGTGGAGGATTGTTCGACCCTATCCATTCTACAGAGTAGATCAAGGAGAAGAAGCGAATATTAGACTCTGACCCTCAGTGACTTATTGGTACGACGACACACTGACAGAACATTAGCGCCAGGAGCTAAATAGGTCTTAGTACTCCTGCTTCGGGTCTTTTGCAACCGGAAACCAGTCACTCACAAGGGCCAGGTACTAAAGAGTGATGATGGTTACAGCCGGAATGAAGATGTCTGGTGCTTACCTTGATAGCCGTGAGCGAGCGCCCAAGAGTTAGGCTGTAGCCTATTCGCAGCGGTTAGTCACCAAGAGGAAAGCAGATAAACCAAAATAACACAAAAGAGAAAAGAGTACGGCTTAGTGATGCCTATCTATATATACTAATGCCTAGGTCTTGCAGTCGCATTTAATGCAGCATTGATGATAAATGCTGGGATCCCGACCATCGGCGGTTCGCACTCTGTAGCCTGATAAATTAAGGTGGGCCAAGCCGGGGGCCCTTTCTCTCGAGACGGTCGGCCGGCCCGTTAACAAGTTTTATAATGTTGATCGGCCTGATTAGGCGAATGTCCACACACAGTTGTAATGGGTACTAATTTGTTAAAAAATTACAAATTTTATTGGTTTCTTTAAAAGGTGTTCAACATTACATAGCGATACTGGCATGGCAGTCATGGCCACAACACGACAAACTAACATTCATAATACGAAAAGAAAAAACAGGCGAGGCATCTTGGCCGGAACCCGAAAAGGCCCGCGAAAAGGGAAGATGGAGATGGGGCTGAAAGAAGCCCGCTGCGAAGCCTTGAGAAAAAGGGCAAGATGGAGATGCAGGCTTTCATGGAAGCTAAGAAAGAGAGGAAGATGAGAGGATGGGGCTGAAGAGAGGTTAAAGCGATCCTGCGAGAATTCAGCGGGCGTGTCTCGAACTCCCATTCAAGTTCTAGAACCACCCAGACCCCTCGGGACAATTCAGGCTAAGCTCAGACCATACGATCTAAATTAGATACGTTCCAAGGCACGCTCAAATGGCCGGTGTGATCATCCTTCATCCCACTTGTCTGGGGCCTTAGCAATATTCGATTATCCTTCTCCAACGAGAGGAGCGTGGATAACGATGAGACAATCCAATCTACTACTCGCTAGCCTTTTTATAGGCACACCACAAATCCGGGATCGACTCGAGCGACCCAATAGCATCTAATGCAATTTCAAAAAAGTCACAAAATATACGTTGAAAATTAAGCAGCATTGATGGTCGATTGTTCCCTATAATGCAGCGGTCAAAGCTTCTTCCTTGCTTCAACGGGATGATCTTCCTCCGTGGGAAAAGGGGCGTGAGTACCATGGGCTGGCTCGGTTCCCTTAGCCGGCGTGCCGGCAGAGGGACTGGGCAAAGCTAGTCGGCCCAGGAATGCCCGATCAATCCTCCGCCCAGGTACCCCAAAGAGACTAGGCCCAAAGCTAAGTAGGCCCCGGGAATGCCCCGTCGTCCTCACTTCCAGAGACAGGGATGCCTTTCTGTCAACGCTCCACAGCAGAAGCTGCCGGTGGCTCTTCATATTATAAGTGAAAGTTCTCCCATGAACCGACTCCCTCGCCTCTAATAGAATGGGAAAGCACTCTTAGCAGCGGCCCTATCGGGAAGGCAGTTAGGTAGAAGGAAGAATGATTCATCTTTCCCGAAATAAGAGCCACCTTCCTATCATTATGGGAAAATGATACTCGAGAAAGATGGATCCTTTCTCCTTCCGCATGCAAAATGAAATAAATCACACCAAGCAATTCACCGAGAGATTCTTAATTAGAATAAATGTTGCTCCTAAGTGGGTCTTCGAGAGAAAAGACTAACTTTGCCATCGGAGACGGCGGAACACCTGTAGATCTTCTTGTTTGTTTGCAGAGTTGCAGCCAAGCGGTGAATGCTCAGGCGATTCAGCGATACGAGAATTCCAAGAGACCACACTTAAGGTTCGTTTTGATGAAATTAACAATTCGTAACTCCATGGTCACATACCAGACATCGTTCATCGTGACATTGTCTTAATTCCTCCCTCGTTTCCTCTTCCACATTGGCTTGATTTGCAAAGTTATTTCTGATTCTTTTTTTTCTACAATGCCTTGATATTTAAAAAATTGATCAAAGAATTGGTTTACTTGATTCAACCATTCATTTGGGTCATCACCAAAAATACATGGAAATTCAATTCTACGATGTAGATGGAAATATATGAATCCATCATCATTTGGCTTTCATCATTTCAAATTTCACTCAGGCTCATCGATCCATTGTTGTTGGACAACAATGCCGATAATTGTTGATGGTTTTGTTACGTTTGATGGAGATACGGTAGTAAGACCAAAGTTCCATCAACATGCTATCTTGAAGTGCTCCTAGCCTAGACTCCAACGGCTCAATCCTTTCCGTAATGGTGGCCATGTGAGTTAAGCTCTAATACCATTATAGGTCGACCCAGTACAAGATTAAGATAAAAATAGAAAATATGCTCTCTTTGAGGGAGAACTAACCGCAAATTTTGAAACTTTATGACTGCCTATTTTATTCCCCTAGAAAAGTTTAAATACAAAATATCATATAACCACTCATCCAAATCGACCACAACCTTAATGGATAAGACAAAAACAACCTAAAAATTAATGCCTAAACCAACGTACAGAAAACTAATAAGTAATAGGACTCCAACTAAAACTACCATAATGCCCATGACTCAATCCATGTAATTCAAGTCGTGGTGGTTGAATTTGTGGTTTATCAGACCTAAATTGGGTTTGGGTATGGATCAGGTTTTTAATTAATTCATCCTGCCTCACTCCAACCTAAATGTACTTATATTTTTATATATGAGTAAAAATTTAAACTTACATTTAGGTCTGAGTGAGACAGGATAGATAATAAACAAACCCAAACCCAAACTCCTTTCGGGTCTTTAAAATCTCAAACCCGATCCATATCCGACTGGTATCTTAGCATCCCCATTCTGATAATGGTGGGGAGGGGTGGGTTTTCCCACTCTACTCAGTTCAAATTCATGGGAAAGAGCTGAGAACATGAATGCTGATTTTTACCAACTCTAATAGATCTAAATCCTCTCATTTCACTAGCTGAAAGGAGGTAAGGTAACCCCAGATGATCTTGGAAAATAGAGATGAATCTCTGATGGAGAAGAGAAACTCACTTAAATATCGAATTTATATAAAAACTCTTGAAATTACGAAACATTCACAATCTCTTGAAAATAGAAATAAAGAAGATGCATGAAGAACTGAGATTAAAAACAAGTTCTTGGAACTTTGTCTAAAAACTCTATTTCATCCATCTCTCAAGAAATTTTTGGGGAAGTTAGAATGGAAATAGTCTTAGGATTGATAAAGTCTTTTCACTTTTCTATATAATATTTCAAAAAGAAGAAAAGTCACACTTATAAAACACTCTTATGATTGAAAAATGTGGTTACAAAGAGAAGAAAACTCATTATTTTCCTTAACCTCTTGAGATTGTAACATCCTAATGTAGGGAAAATACCCCGAGATCAAACTCGGCAAAATATCAACTAGAACAAAGAAATAAAATAAGAAAAATAAATGATACAAGGATTTACGTTGAAAACTCCTTTACCGGAGAAAAACCTCAGGCCAACCAAGACAAAATCCACTTCGTAATAAATTTGTACAATTACATAGATTTTCAGCGCTCACCCACAAAAATACCAAGACTAATACAAGAGAAAATAGAAATACAGAATAACAAAGTGTTTACCACTATCCAAAGATAGCTACATTATAAATCCCGTATTAAACTCAAGAAAGACCCACCCCTTGCTCTTTCTCACAATTTTCTTTTCTACCCTACTCTCCTCTTTGCTCCTTCTTTGGATCCTTCTTGGATGATTTTCTAAGCTTCTCACTTGCCTATTTATAGGTCAAGGGGAGGAGACATCTTGCTCAAAACATGGAGCCTAAAAAGAGAAAACAAGGAGACATGCTTTCATGTTTCATGAACGTATGTCTCTTTAAGGCAAAAATAAATGGGAATGGTCCATCAAATGAGTGATGCTCTCAGGAGGACCCCTACTCATCGATCTCCGCTATCCAGAAACTGGCTGAAGGCATCACCAATCTTGTTCCATCTTTTCAACACTCTCACTTTCTTCTGAAAGTGGGAATCTTTTGGAATTTAATCAAGATTTCAGATTTTGTCTAATAAATACCATATTCTCTTAAACTAGAGTATACTCACCATAACAAATTATACAAAACACTTGAACTTTACCGAGTTCGAGAGCACTGCTTTGGCTTGGCGTATCGTCATGCTGTGGCGTGGATTACTGACTCCACATGTTTAAGCTTCTGCGAGAGTTCTTAAGCCATCAACATCTTCCCACCACGCACCTTGCACAAAACTGTGAAACTAGTGCCCGTGTGCAAATGTGGACCCACTGACACATCCTCTTTTCCATGGCAACTAGTAGACATGCCGAGGATGAACATTTTTGCTGTAGAATTTCATCAAATCGGAAATGTTACTATGTTAGTTTGGGAGTGAGCCATTTGCCGAATCAGCTCTACCTTTTGTACAATTTTTCTTGATGTGCCTAGATTGAATCAATAAATCCTTGACAATACACCACAAGCCAACATTGATTCTCCCATCAAATTTCTCAACATCAACTTCATCGCTGACATTTTTGTCACCAAGGAACCACTGGATATGATACCACTTGTAGGGAAAATACCTCAAGATCAACCTTGGCAAAATATCAGTAAACGGAGAAATAAAATAAGAAAAATAAATGACACAAGGGTTTACGTGGAAAACTCCTTTACCGGAGAAAAACCATCGGCCAACCAAGACAAAATCCACCATGTAATAAATTTGTACGATTACATAGATTTTCACCGCTCACCCCTCAAGAAAACTGAGACCAATACAAGAGAAAATACAAACACGGAATAACCTAGTGTTTACCACTATCCAAAGAGTGCTACACAATAAATCCCATATTAAACCTGAAAAAACCCACCCCTTGCTCTTTCTCACAATTTTCTCTTCTACCCCACTCTCCTCTTTGCTCCTTCTTTGGATCCTTCTCACTTGATTATTTCTAAGCTTCTTGGATCTTTCTCACTTGATTATTTCTAAGCTCCTTCTTTGGATCCTTCTTTGCCTATTTATAGGTCAAGGGCTTTAAGGCAAAAATAAATGGGAATGGATCCCATCAAATGAGGTGGTGCCCTCATGAGGAGGACCCCTGCTCATCACCTAAAACATAAATATATGTTTAATTCTAACATTAAACAAATATTCAATCTCAAATGTTAAAAACATATGGTCTTCCTCAACCTCATAAGTTTTGTAACAATCCAATACTTTATTCATATGTTTAATGCACACATTAATTTGGTTTACTCCCAAATGAAGTTTGGTAACATTTCAAATCTTTATTCATATGTTTAATCCACCTATTAAACATGATTTATTCTTAAATGTATGTTACAAACTTATTTCGCCATTGAATGAGTAACTATGTATATACATAACTTAGATGCTTAAAAATGTAACTCTTTATACTTAAATATCATGGAAAGAAGTGTAACTATTCTTACACTTAAAATATTATAGAAATGGCACATATTACACTTATTTTAACCAAGAATGTGTCTTGAGATATATAGCATACTGACATACATGAGGAAAATTGAATATCAAATTTCCATATTGGCTAGATACCTGAAAAGAAAAAAAGATGGAAACATACGGAGAAAGCACAACCACCCTCAAATTTCTTGTCATACAACAGATCATGTACATGCTACAACTCTGCAAGCCTCACTTAACTTTCCTCAACCTGAGAGTGAAGCTACTTCCCATCTCTAGGTGCTCCTTCTGCAAATCAGACTCACTTCTCCGATTGAATGATCTTTCCCTGATGGGGGCCAAAAGAGGCTTCCATGATCGAGCTTTCCAAGACCCTTTCCCACCACCACCAACCATTACTTCCACCTTCACATCCTGACCCAGAAAATTATTAGAACTCCAACTTCTAGCCGGAGAAGAACCAGTCCTAGATCCGGGGGACTTGGCCTTAGACGGCATCGTTTTGGCAATTGCAGTGAGTTTACTCACCGTAGAGACCATGTCCATGGGAGAAGGATTGGAATGGAATGTCGAGAAGGGCAACAGGAAGTAGACATGGCCGGGATCGAGCTGAGTGTCGGGCTTCAACGGCTTGGACCCTACTGAGAGAAGCTGAGCTGGGGTGCATACGAAGTGCACCGGCGGCTTACCGGTGACTTGGCTGACGGTTACCGGAGGGTCGAATTCTTCGACATAGCCATTGAGGTGGACGACGCGGATGTTGCTGAAGGTAGAAGACGATGATGATCTGCATGAAAATCCACAACCATCTCTTTCTCTCGGTATCTTAGACTCCAGGCCTTTCCAGTCTTTGTGTGTGGGGGTATGATGGCACTAAGGAAGATATAGGATTTGTATATGGTGTGATTGGATGTCAAGAAAAATTTCCGTGTCCTTATCTTATTGACTAAAAGGGAGGTCTTCCTTATATATGCTGACCGACTCTTTTCCTTTCATCTAATAGGTAGAATTCTTGGGTCACTCCTCTTGTCAACATCAATTCCTCCACCACCATTTTGAGCTGGAAACGGTTTTAAAAAGTGGGTAAAAAGAGAGCAATTGTGTGTGTATATATATATATATATATATATAAAGAATAACATATGATCGAAATTCGATTAAAAAAAAAGATACTAATATAAACATGTTATATATGTCCTGTTTTTGGGAAATACTTATTTCCTTGGTTAGTTTTGGTTATTAGAAAATCTTGAGGGAAAATGTAAAAGGAAAAAGTAAAAATAAATAAATAAATAAAATGGATAAATTATTTTATTTATTTTAACTCAAAAATAATTTAAAAATATATAAATTTTGTGCTAATTTAAAAAGTTTTCAAGATAAGAACCAAATATAAGAAACTTATTTTTCTTAATATTTTCTAAGAACGAAAGGCAATCTTATGAAAAAAGTAGAAAGAAAAATTTCTAAGAACAAAACTATGGTTATATATGATCAAAAGTTGAAATTTATTAAAATAATCCATTTATAAGGTTATATTTAGTTTTGGTGATATTAAAAAAACAATTGTTTTATTTTTATGAAAAAATTCAAAGAAAATCAATTATAATTAAAATGAACTAAATTTTTTATGCATTTTAAAATTATTTATTCTTTATCTTGAAAAGTTAAAATAAACAAATTAGTTTGAAATATCAAATAAAAATAATTTATCAATATTAACTATAATTTTTAATTTTTCTCCCTTGTTTTTTTCTCTTCTCTTGATTTTTTTCTTTAGTTTTTCCCTTATAGATTCTTTTATCAGTTCAGATATTTTTTAATATTGAAATATGTTATGATGATTATACCATTCTATGATATAAGAGATCGGAGAATTATAGGAGGTTTATTTTTGTAAAGAAAAAAGATTACAATTTGTTTTATTAATTTCATTTTAATCCCATTTTTTCACATCTCAATTCTTTTTTTTTTCAACTTGAAATTTTATTTCCTTATTCATATCTTAGTGTTCTTATCCCATAACTTAGATTTTATAACGATAATTCGAAGTTTTCCTTAAAACAATTACTACCGACTTCAAAATGCTCCGTCAAGATTGATATATATATATATATATATATATATATATATATATATACCCCATTTCACACGGACTCAACTTTAACCATGACTTCCACAACGATGTTCAGAGTTTGCTTCCATTTTGGTTCATAAACTTTGACTTGGTCTCACATAATTACAAATATATTCATCATTTTCCACCACCACAAAGTATTCTAAGTGTCATATCCTTGGAATCTTTTTTTCTTCCAACGTTGGGCCCCCCTTTCATATTATATTTGTTCTTAAATATGCCGTGTTAGGGTTTCCAATCGTTCCAACCAATGAAAATGTTGATCCCACGCATGATCATGTTCATCCATACAAATGTTCTCTCAAATTTTCTAGTCATACATTGAATCGAAATGTTTTTATACATTTGTGAAATTGAGTTACTAACATATCTGGCTATCACTATCGATATTTATATCATATATCTGTCTATCACTATCGATGTTTATATCTTAATATGAATAATACATGATTAATATTAAAGGTTGTTCGGTTAAAAATTGTCCCTATTGTAAGGAATCAAACATTCCTATACGCAACGAAAATGTAATTTAAATAAATCTGTACTATCTGTCGGATTCTTGAGAAAGCAATCAGGCGATTCTATTATGAATGTAATAGATCATGTATGCATACGTCAGGCCTCCAAGTATCAGCACGAATAAACTCTGGGATCTCCCATGGGAATTTTAAGCTCGAAGGCAATATCATGATTCGCCGAATCGTCTGTGATAAATAGCTTGAGTTTTACGTCTGTTATAGATCGATTTCTGATCATAAATAATGCCTCGTAAATAAGTTATTTAATTTTAAATAAAATAGGAGAATTAATTCGCAATTAATTATCATAAATATGAGAAATTAATTGAAAATTAATTCATAATTAATTTCCCATAAATATTAGAAATTAATTCATAATTAATTTTAATATTTATTTCAATATTTATGATAAATTAATTCATAATTAATTATCATAAATATTATAATTATCGAATAATTATTTTTTGTTTTAACACGAGGGTATTAACATTGTGTGGCCAAGCTGGAGTTCTGTCAGTAGTGATAAATATAAATTCTTAGTCTTGAACTTATATTGACTTTAATACACATCAAACCAACAAACTCCTAACTGATTAAAGTCGTTTAGTCGCAGAGAATTCTAAGATTAGATAAATTAAATGGCGTTAATTTATCATTAATTGACAATTAATCGATTTATATTTATAGGTCGGCCCGGTCTCTAGCGGACTATCATGACCACCCAAATGTTGGAAAAGTCAGTGATCGGCTTGGCACTTGTCGTAAGGTAGATTAGTATAATTATTATCTTTTCATGCATCGTATCTCTTATTGAATGCCTTTGAGTAAGATGTAAGTGTGGAAACTCTAGCGTCTTAATTTTACCATTTTTGTTTCGAAAATCAACTCCTTAAATAAATTTAGAACTTTTCTAAATCTATGTTGTTGTAAGCGTTACGAGTTGACATTTGACAAGTGGTTACTTTGAGATATACTCCCACTATTAGGAGTGATGAATCCTATATTGATCATAAACTATCAATTCATGTTTTCATTATACCCAACTTTCATTATTCGTACATAACGTAGCTCAGAGAAATATGAATAATTAGTCAAAGCATAATTTCCAACAGAAGAAGATATCTCTTATGATCTCAAGTCCAAGGATCCAATTGTATACTACTATCATATAAATTATACCATTGACACTCAAATAGCTAACCTTATGAAAATATCTATGTAGGTCATTCCGGTAAATATGTTCTTTGTACATTGTTATATATATCGTCATTATGTCTTCAATATATCCGTATTAACAATGTCCTTTTATTGTTATTATACGATTAAGAGAATATTTAGAATAATAAATATATTATTCTAAGGACTTTATCATCAAATATACATTATATAAAATGATAAAAAGCTGTCATATTATTATTGCATAAATCAAAACACAATGATTAAATAAACATAAGCTTTCATCCATATGACTACATCAATTATGTTTTATTCTTAAGCCCATATGAAAATACATGACTATCATGTTTTTAAAGACAAAGTTTAGTCGATGGATCAGCTATATATTCTCATTTGTATATGAACACCTCTATCTTTACTACTTAAATCCCACTGTCAATAATCTCACGTCCAGTTAATGATAAGCGTCATAGTATATGTTTGGACCGATGATGAGATTTGGGCTCCTTTGCATTTTAATAGCTGCGTATTGTCACAATACAACAAAATGGGATCTGCTATGGAAGGAACCACTTCTAGTTGATGACGAACTTTTTTTGATCGAAACAACCTCTTTGAAACCACGAAAGCTGACAATATACTCGACTCGTGTAGAATGCAACGTAGTGTCACATTTGGAACTCTTCAGTAGCCGACACCATTTAAGGTGAATATGTAACGGTGGGCTTGCAATCATCTTTGTCGGATTGAAAGCGCTAGCATCAGGTAAATCCGCGTACTTTGGCTCGACTCCTCCATAAATAAAAATAAATCCTTAGTTCTTCTCAAGTACTTAAGAATATTTTTGGCGCTTTCCGATGACTCTCACGAGTTAACTTGAAAAATTTGCTTGTAACACTTAGAGCATAGGAGACATCTGGCCTTGTACACATCATAGCATACATAATTGACCACAGCTGAAGCATAAGGGACATTTTGCATGTTATGTACCTCGACATCCGTCTTTGGGCACATTTCCTTAGAAAGGTAAATCCCATGTGACATGGGAAGATAACCTTTCTTTGATTGATCCATGCTAAACTTCTTTAGCATTTTATCAATATATGTCGATTGTGAAAGACCTAGCAACTTATTCGATCTATCACGATAGATCTTAACTCCTAAATATAGCGCTTCTCCTAAATCTTTCATTGAAAAGTTTTGATCTTACTCTTTAAGCGATTGAGAGGGTATGTCATTTCTGATAATATGTCAAATCCACATATAAAATGAGAAAAACCACAATACTCCCAGCGATCTTTTTGTATACACAAGGCTATGCGTTTTGATGAAACTAGCTTTGATTATTTCATCCAAAATGAATAATTCGACTACGGATGCTTGCTTTAGCCCATAAATGGACTTACGTAACACATATTTTATTAGGGTCTTTGAGACAAAACCCTCGGTGTATCATATACACCTGCTTCTTATAAATATCCGTTAAAGCCAGTCATAACATCCATTGCAGTTACCATAGTCATAGTATGTAGCTATAGCAGTATTATCCTAATGGATTTCAACATCGCCACTAGTGGGTTTCATCATGGTCGATACCATATTTGTGAACAACCTTTACTTGATCGTTCTCTTTATAGGTAGACACTTTACCATCCATGTATGTTTTCTTTTTGAAGACCCATTTGCATCCTATAGGTTTTGTCCCTATAGGTGGATCAACTAAGGTTCAAACCTCATTTTTGTATATGGAATCCATTTCGGAGTTCATGGCTTGAAGCCATTTTTGAGTCATATCATAAGACTTCATGCAGGTAATAGGTTCGTCATTATTATTAAAAGCGTCATCATACCTCTGAGGAGGACCGTATCCCTACTGAGCCTCTGATCACCTTGTGTATCTTGAGTTGTTAACTCAAGTGCATCATCATGAGTATCGCTCTTGCTCCACCTCCTTTTCTTTTACGCTTTGTGGTTCCACGAACTGTCGAGTTCTATTTGACTCCCACTAGCCATTTCTGGAATAAATTATCTTTCTAGGAAATGTAGCATGTCTTGAAACAAACACTTTTTGTTCCATTGGGATTATAAAAATAAGTATCCAAAACTCTCTTTAGATGCAGAAGAAATAGCATTTATCGATTTCAAGTAAGCTTGTCGACTCTACCACTTTACAACGGGACATCCAAACCTTTAAATGTTTAGATTTGGTTTCCTCTTATACCATATCTCATATGGAGTAGAATCTACATCTTTAGAAGGAGCATGGTTTAATATAGATATGAAGGCGTATTTAGGGCATATCCCCGAAATGATTTAGGAAGATTTGCATGGCTCATCATAGAGCCGAACCATATCTAATAGAGTTAGTTTCTTGCTTTTCGGACCTCCGTTTAATTGTGAGCGTATAAGGTAGGGTCCATTGTGAAAATTCCATTTCTTTCAGATAATCTTGAAATTCTTGGCTCAGTATTCACCACTGGATCACGATTGAAGGACTTTAATACTTTTTCCAAGTTGGTTTTTCAACTTCACTTTTATATTCCTTGAACTTTTCAAAGACCTCTGATTTATACTTCAATAAGTATACATGACCATATCTTGAATGGTCATCAGTAAACGTGAGGAAGTATGAAAAACCATTTCTTGCTTGAGTCGACATAGGTCCACATACATCAGTATGTATGAGACTTAACTTCGATAGATCTTTCGCACTCGATAAGGCGTTTTGGTCATCTTACCTAATAAACAAGATTCGCATGTATCAAATGATTCATAATCAAATGATCCCAAATAGCCATTTTTATATAATTTGTTTATGCATTTCTCATTTATATGACCAAGTCTACAATGCCACAGATAAGAATTTCTATGATCATCCCCATTTTGGTTTTTTGTTTATATTGAAAGCAGGATTTTCTAGATCAAGTATATATAAACCATTAGTTAAATGACCGGCCTACCATAAAAACATCGACCTGATATAAAAGAATAACTTTTATTCTTTGTAATAATCGATAAAAAACTTGATCTAAATCAAGCAAAGAAATAGATATTATATTTTTCGTTAATCTTTGGAACAAAATAACAATCTTTTAGATCTAGAAATTAATCCCTTGGGTAAAGAAGAGTGTATATTCTACATTAATGCGTAACTCTTGCTCCATTTCCCTACGTAGGTCCACTTCCCACTTACTTTTCTTTAGACCTGCATATTTATGCAAATATGAGATCCAGATCGATTATCTAATACCCAAGAGTCGGATTTAGAAGTAGAAGGATTTATTTCAATCATAACATACGAGTAGAAGCTTCGGTAAACTATACCTTCAAGCTTTCTAGATAAGCCTTGCAATTCCTCAATGTCCATCCTTTCCATAGTGGAAGCAAGTACCCTTTGGTTTCTTTTCTTTCTTGATTTTGTCTGTTAGTTTGAAGACCTTCTTAATGGTCTTTTTAGGACTTGACTTGAATTTTCTTTTCTTAGAAGGCTCTACCATCAGCACATAGCCCATTTCCTTCTGATTGAGTCAACCTGCATCTTAAGCATATTTGCCTTTGACAGATGTAGAGGTCTCAACTTAGGTCGATTAAACCATCACAAGAGTTTGAAAAACTTGGAGGTAGGGATTGCAAAATCCGTCAACGCTGGCGATGATCACTGACATAAATCCTAATTTCTCCCCAATTTTTCAATTAGTCGATCATGCCGGCACGTAGGTTTGCAAGCTGAAGATCCACTTCCATCTTGCGGTGAAAGAGCTCTTGAGATATCTTTCATTCCTAGCCCTTTTATCATACAATGCCTTTAAGTGATTAAGCATTGTAAAGCATTATGCTCCTCATTATTCTTTTAAAATCGGGCTCATGGATGCGACAGCCAGACAACAACGAGCCTTTGAATCATCGAATGTTTTACGTCGCATCCTCAAGCGCTACATCATCATCTGGAAGGCGATTGAAGAATTGGGTTTTAGAGAACCTTATGCTTCTCGCATCTAAGAATAATTCTTAGATTTTGTTGATCCATAAAATTGGAGCAGTGAGCTTATTGTCAAAGCGAGAATATTCTGTGATTCTTGTATTGTTCATTTTCCACAAGCAGTAAAGATAGAGTAAGTATTTATGCAATATACAAAAATCAAAATATTTTTGCTCCCACTAATTCATTCAAATCAATATCCCTTAAATTGATTTAAAATTTTTATAAAATTCTTAGTGGGCTAGGATCTTATTTTAATTATTTTAATCTTGAGTTAACTCAACAAATTAAAATAATCTCAATAAGTAAACAACAATTGCTAATTACAACTTTTGTAATTCCTAGATAATTAGGTTATTAACTTTTGATACACATATCACATATCCTAATCTCTTGTCTCAAAAACACTTGACCTTGAGTTAGCTCTGACAAAGCCATGTATTTTGGTAAAATCAAACCCATTATTCAGATCTAATCTCACATAGTAAATTAAATTTTTAGTAGAACAATCTTGAGTTAACTCAACAAATTATTCTAATAAAATTTATTTAAACTATAATAATGGAAGACAACAAATGATTTAATATTTTATTGAGGGATAAATTGAATATTAATAACTTTTAAACAATTAACATACAATATGTAACCGAATAAAGTTATATCTACGTAATGTACCAGAATAACACAGGCTCGTGTCTGCTATAAGGAATCAGAGCGCATTCCTATACATAGCAGGCTGTAATTTAAATAAATTTGTACATACATACCGTTGAGAAACAAATGACTTAAGTTGAATCATGGCCAGATCACTAGCCGCACACAAGGTATCCACACAGAATAACTCTTGGGATCATAAATGAATTTTAACTCAAAAA
Organism: Tetrastigma voinierianum; assembly: GCA_016808115.1. Lineage (NCBI taxonomy): Eukaryota > Viridiplantae > Streptophyta > Magnoliopsida > Vitales > Vitaceae > Tetrastigma > Tetrastigma voinierianum. The sequence goes on from JAEQBH010008606.1 coordinate 129,460, forward strand.
CATATGCTAGTTCTTGAATCGTCATGATCGTAACTAGTTTCTGATCTATTTATAGATCGATTTTACGATCATAAATAATCCTCATAAATAGGATTATTTAATTTCCATAAATAAGAGAATTAATTCATAATTAATTATCATAAATATGAGAAATTAATTGAGAATTAATTCATAATTAATTATCATAAATATGAGAAATTAATTGAGAATTAATTCATAATTAATTTCCATAAATATTAGAAATTAATTCATAATTAATTTTAATATTTATTTATAATATTTATGATAAATTAATTCATAATTAATTATCATAAATATTATAATTATCAAATAATTAATTTTTATTTTTAACCAAGAATTATTCTTTTGTGTGTGACCCTTTGGGTTTCTAATCAAGCGGCAATAAATATAAATTGTAATTCTTAGACTTATGTGACTTTAATCTGCAATAAAACAGCCTTTATCTTGATTCCAAGCACTTCAAAAAGAAGATAACATATTTGAAAATGAGTGATGGTGAGGATCCACCAAGAGAGAGTATTTGAAAGTCATCCCTAATTGAAGTAGTTCTACAAAGACAATGTGTTGGTAGTCACGTGAGGACGAACTAGGTCGGGGGGTGGTGTAGGACTCTAATTAACCCCGATTTTAATTGTTTTGATCCCTCGTTTCTTGGAGGAAAGAAATGAATAGGCTAAACTCTCTTGGATCAAGTGGATTAATAGTTAAAATAGAGGAGAATCCTTTAGGAGATAAGCTTGGCTGTCAAACTAGAGTTGAAACACAAATTGGTCAACACTCTAAAGAGGATTGCTTGGTCCCCCAATCTCCTAATTTCGATGTGACAACTTGAAGATAATCTTTAGAAAAACATAATGTTGGGAATCACAATTAGATAATGATCCGAAAGCACATCAAGAAAGTTCCAAAACTGAAGTTCGAAAGCTATTTAATTCATATTTTGGAAGACTCAACATGGATTTAGAGATCAGATCTTGAAGAAGAACGAGAGTAGTTTAGAGCTGTTGAAGAGTGCGGAGTACATATATGCTATGAGGTATTGCACGCCCTTCACATTGTGTGAAATATGATTTTACTAGTATTCTTCAATTTATGTTAATTTGATGTATGAGGGCAGTATATACGATGTTGTAGATAGGGGAATGAAGAGATTCATTTTGGATTCCATTGAGAATGATAAAATTAAAGAAGGGCCTTGGTTTGAGGAGATATCTCATCCATATAAGACTAATTGTAACCTATTTAAAATAGTGGAAATCATTTCATCTGGGCACAACCCTACAAACATAAGTGTGGCCGAATCGCATAACCATATTGTGTTTGATTTACTTTTCACTCATCTACTTTATATCTGTCTTATAATGCATTGTTCCACACATTGGATTGAACTTAACACTTTTGAACTTAGCCAATCACAAGTATAGGTGCTTCAAGAACAGTTATATCTTACAAAGGTTTTCTTTTTTCTAATCTAAATAATTCAAATTTAATACAAGTGAACAAATTTTATAATCATTGATTGAAGAGCTATCAATGGTCACTAATTCGAGTTTCCTTAATTAGGGTCATTAGAGATTTATCCGACTGTTAACTTTAGAGTCTTATGCGATTAATCGAGCTCTGCTCGATGCTGCTGACCACGATTATTAAAATATAGAAAAAAAATCAATTGAGTTATAATTTATTCCTTAGCCCACTTCTTAACAATAAAAGATTTGACGAATTTTATTTTATTTTTCTTTCAATTTCTCCTTGGCAAAGATTGGGGACCGTTTCTTCACTCTAATGGGCTAGACAGAATATTAAATTGAGAGATATCTCAAAGATTTAGGTTCAGATTATGTAAGGGTTAAGTATGGACGTTGAAAGTACTAGAAAAACAAGAATTTGAGATTTAATAAATTAATTATATGTTTAGCGTATAACTTTTTATTTCACTTTATGACATGACTAAGAAATTTAAAATTAGGTGAAAATTTGAGGAGTTTTAATTACATTTTATTTTTTTTATTTTTTTCAAGGTGAACCAAATGAGAGAATAATTGTTTTTTACTATATTTTCTTTCGTTATTATTTTTCGGGTTCTAAACAGAACCTAAGTGTTTAAGAGTAACTCTTGTAACATAAATTAAAATCATTGTAAAAATAAATTTTATTTTAACAATATAAATATGATGATGATGTTAAACACACTTGTGTTTTTCTTTTCTTTTTTTCTTTAAATGTAAAAAAACCTACGTACCCTAATAGTCTTGTTTCTTTGTCGATGTCTCTTTCTTTAAAACTTGTAGTGTGGGCAATTTGGAGAGGATGGTTTAGTAATGATGAATGAAATAAAGTTGATTATGAATGAGAGGAAAAATATATATAAAGAAGGATTATAGTATACGTTGGGGCCAAAGGCCTACCATTGTGAGGTCAGAGCAAGTATGGGTTCCGCTTTGTTTTATGAATTAAAAAAGTTCAAAGACCCATGAAATTAGGATCGTGGGATTTGGACATGAAATTGAAATCAGAGGCGTGGAAGAGATGAAAGAAAATTAAGGAGCCAGTCTCCAGAGAGAAGTACTAATAAAAGGAGAGTTATTTCACGAAAGGAAGGAAGAAGATCAATCATCAACAATGAAGAATCAATAAGACAATTTACACTCCATCAAATTCTATCATTTCAGCAATTTTAACAATTTTCTTTTCAATTTGTAGTAAAGCCCAGGTTTTCTTTTCAAGTTCTGTTTCTCCAATACTTGTCATTTCAATTATTCCTAGTGAAATTTAACAATCTCTTCAACCTTCAGTCTATTTATTGTAACATTATTTACTTAGATTATGTGAAACTGTCAAGGGAACTAGGAAACCTACTTTTCACCAGATTAGAAGTTTGATTTTAGGCGCAACATTAGTTTAGAAACACTTTAATTTCATGGCACGTCCATATTTTCTAATTTTTATTTTGTATGTTGAAGTGAAATTCACAAAATTCACCAACATATTTTTGGAACCCTCAATGGGACACATCATTGTTGAAGATGCCACGAAAGTTGAAGAGTAAGACAGTCGTAGAGTCTCAAGGCTCAAGATTTGATGCTGCAGAAGCAGCACATACATGAAGGAATTGTTCCAATGATGGTTGATGTACCTATCCATCTTGCTAACACTTTTGATGATTTTCAGGCTTTGATATAGGAATTGAAGAACAAGAACCTGACGATCACACAATGTCTTAAAGCACGAATGGCCTAGCAGGCCAAGTCCATTATGGAGGAGTTGAAACAATAATATCAATCTGAAGCGAAGCTCTTAGAGGCAATCTCGTGAGTTATGGGAAGAGTGAGACAACATAGACAAGTTGTAGCGACTTACTTAGTGATTGTCCTAACGAGCTTAGGAATGACACTCTAGTTTTTCATAGGTGGCGTGATTTTCACCGCTCACATGTGCAGGTTGACAATCGTTATCTTCCTCCCCATAGGAGGAAGGATGTAACTCTGGTGAGTGCAACTGGTGGTCGTCTTAATGTTGCTAGAACAATAGCTCCTCAAAGGTTCTTTGCTCACACCAACCTAGCTACACAACTTGGAGTTTATAATGAACCACTTCCTTTTGTTGGAGGATAGGGGGTACTATTCACCCACCCTTTGGAGTAGGTGCTAATAGGAAACAACAAATTCTCCAACCTTTTATGTAGTAGCCACCTACACCACCATACTTGGAAGCAATAAGGGAGGCGGTACAAGAGTTTTATGGACCGAATCTTAAGAAAATTGATCGCCCAGAATTTTACAAGCCATATTCGAACATAATAGATGATTCGTCATATGTCGAGTGGTTACTTAGGAGCTCGAGGAATGCACAAAAAATGATAATATCTAGTTCCAACCGGGTAGTTCTTGGGTTATTATAGGTATAGTGGCTCTTGGGTCATCCACTGGGATGGTTATTTAATTTTCTGACCATTGTCAATCTATGCTTAGTGCTACATTAAGAAAAGTATCGATTTCTATGATGTTGAAGTGGTGACTTGAATAAAAACTAGATTTTTAATGAAGAAACTAATTTAATTAATAAAAAGAAGATCTCGGGGTTTTTCTTTGTTATGGTTTCATTCCTCGGGTAACTTAGGTGGATTTTATTGTTTCTCGGTCATCTACTTGAGAAATCAGCCTATAGTTGATCCCCCAAACCTCGCCTAGTTTGTCCTCTATTAAATTTAGATGAAGTATGTGTTCTAGGTGTACACTATGTAATTTTAATTAATTATGAGTTTACGTGGGTTTTTCATGAATTCTTTAGGTTGCCTTAGATTAGATAATTGTTCGTTGACGACAGGGGAAGGATAATTTTACAACTACCCTATGTACCTATTGGGATTACCAAATTTCAAACAACTGATTAACCAAATTTCAATTGTCTTAATTTTTACCCGATCTACTTCAAAACCCCCTACTGAAATTTTATGGCCCAAGACTATACCTATCCAAACCATGAAGTGACATTTCTCCTAATTTAGCACAAGGTTAGTCTCTTGGCATCTTTTTAGAATTAGTTCCAAAATTTTAAGGCAATTGTCAAATGAAGTACCCACAACTGAAAAGTCATCCATGAATAGCTCTAAAGGAGCAAGTAAAGGTGGTCTTCTATTGAACCACCGGTGCGATGGCTATCTGATTACACTTGGAGTGCCCATCAAGAAAGTAATAGTATTCATGCTTGGCTAGTCGATCTAGCATCTGATCAATGAAGTGGTAACGGGAAGTGGTCTTTCCTAGTGACCTTATTCAATTTCGTGTAGTCGATGCAGATCCTCCAACTTGTAATGGTGCGAGTCAGAATCAATTATTATTTTTTTTTTTACTACAATCATTCTGTCTTTCTTTGGTACCACTTGTATTGGGCTTACCTATGGACTATTTGAGATCGAGTAAGTTACTCATGCTTCTAGCCACTTCGGCACTTCTTTATAGATAACCTCTTTCATAGTGAGGTTGAGCCTTCTCTATGCCTAATAGAGGGCTTGTTGTCATACTCTAGCAATATTCATTGCATGCACATGAAGGGGCGAATCGCTTTGATGTCAACTAAAGTCCCACAACTGGCTGCCTAGTGTTCCCTAAGGACCCTCAATAATCTCTTTTCCTAATTAGATGAGATATCGGAAGAGATTATAACTGGAAGTGTGGAGGATGGGCCAAGATAGGCATACCGTAGATGTGTTGAAAGCGGCTTTTACTCAATTATTGGTGATTTCTCAATAGATGGGACTAGATGACTGGTGTTCTCTCATAGAGTCTCAAAATATTTTCTTTTGTTCGGCTCAAATGAGTCCATCCATGCTACACATTTCTTCACCTCTTCATCTTCCCACCCATTTTAGTCGCCTCATAATATGCTAGTCTCTACGGGATCATATTGAATCCGTTGGTTAGACACTATAGCTTCCATGGTTTCGAGGCGAAAACAACTAACATGCTCGGCTAGGTATCTCATAGCATTGAAGATGTTGAAAGTACCTATTTACTTTGCACCTTGAGCTTCAACTCACTTTTCTGCACATCTATTAAAGCCTTTCCAGTAGCCATTAAAATTCTCCCTAAGATGATTGGATTTTCTTATCTCCTTCCATATCTAAAACAATGAAATCAAATGGAAAGAAAAACTTGTCTAACTGAATCAATACATCTTCAATGATGCCTTTTGGATGCTTGAACGACTTATTTGACAATTGAAGAGTCATTGTAGTTGGTCTTGCCTCACCTAACCCAAGCTTCTTAAAAATTGATATGGGCATGAGATTTATACTTGCCCCTAGATCACATAAAGCTTTCTCAAATATGTCGTTTCCAATGGAGCATGGAATAGTGAAGCTCCCAAGGTCCTTAGGGGGTAGCTTTTATCTTAAGGATGGCACTGCATTCTTTTGATTGAACCATTATCTCATAATCTGCAAGCTTCCTCTTCTTGTTTATGACTTCTTTCATGAACTTCACATAGCTCAACATCTACTCTAAGGTGTCTGCAAAAGGTATGTTGATATGTAATTTCTTAAAGATTTCAAGAAACTTTGCGAATTGATAATCCAACTTACTTTTTCTCATCCTTTGAGGAAATGGAATGATCGGTTAAGCTCTTTTAAGCTGACGGGGCAAAATCTCTTTGCTCATGTTCTCAATCTTAGTTGGTCTGTGTATGACTCTCATCTCTTGTTTTTTTTTTTCCAGTCTCTCCAACCTCATCTTTAGCTTTGTCAACCTTAATTCGTCCTTCTAGTGTTTTGCCACTTCTCAGAGTGATGGCCTAGCACTACTCTTTATCATCTCCTCTTGGAATTACCTCTAAAAGTATGTTGGCTAGCTAGCTCATCTATGTCGCTAGATTCCTAAGCTGATCAAATGGATTCTAAAGGCTTGTCCTAGTCTCTATCATGAACTAACTTTGAGTACTCACTAGTTGTGCCATAGCTTCTTCAAGGTTCACTTTTGTCTCCGAGGGAGGTCTAGCTTGATCGAGTGGGGGTCCTTGTTGGTTGTTTTTCATGAAAGATTTTGGGTGGTTCCATAGCTCGGTTATAGTGCGTATAGGGGGTTATTCTGTTCCATGGTGGGTGTAAAAGGATTTCCCACTTAGCACTCTGAACTATGATGTGGACCACTATAGGCTTGGAATAGGCTTGTACTGCATGCATTAACTACTGATTGTTACACTGAAGCTAGTGAGTCAATAAGATCAATTGAGCAGACAACTTGGATGTCACATCGATCTCATGGATTCCTGCAACTTTCTTAGGCAGTGGAAGTCTCTCACTAGGCCACAAGTAGTTGTTGGAGGCCATGTCTTCTAATAACTCATATGCCTCATCTTCATTCTTCTTCATTAGCTTGCCTCCAACTGAGGCATCTATAAAAGTTTGGAAATTGCTCCTCAAACCTTTTTATAAATCGTAGATTTGTATCCACCTCGACACTCCATGATGTGGGCACATTCTGAGCAATTCCTTGTATATGTCCCAAGCCTCATGAATTGACTCACCCTCATGTTGAGCAATCCTATAAATCTCCATTCTTAGTTGGTGTAGTATTTTTTGGAGGGAAGAATTTCTCTAAAAAATTATGGACTAAGTCGTTCCAGCTAGTAATAATGTATGGTGGTTGAGAATTTAACCAAATTTTGGCCTTATCCCTTAGAGACAAGGGGAAAAGGAAAAGTCTCACTACCTTATCAAATACTCCTTTCTATTTCACGGTATCACACATCTCTAGGAAGTTTGAGATGTGGGCATTGGGGTCCTCATTAGCAAGTCCAGTGAACTGGGTGTTCTGCACTAGCTTTATAATGATTGACCTCAATTCAAAGTTATTTGCTTGAATGGTCGGTCATTAAATCACTTATTGAACCACGTGGCGGTCTTGCATATACTCTTATTGAAAGTGGATTCGCTACTTGTGGAATCTCGACACGATCACATGCATTTCCTACCCGCATTTATGATTGACTTCACTTGTAAGCTTGGGTGAATATTTGATTAGGTGCCACACGGTAAATTTGAAACTAAAATCAACAAAATTTATATACACCTAAGTTCCTGCACTACGCGTGGTCAAACTCTTTGCAGAGTATAGTGGTCTAAATTCGAACACGGGGATGGGTTTTCATCCTAAAAATGGTTTGCATAAGTGCACGAAGGTAAAGCTTTCTATTTGGACTCTTTGGAATTGGGTTTCCCAAAAGCGATTAGAATGGTTTGGCTTGTGGTGTAAGCGAAAGTAAAGATGAAAGTTAACTTTGAATTTAGGTCACTAGCAGCAAGTTAGGGGCAAAACAAGTGTCCTCGGGGTTTATCCTCGCGTTATGACATACGACTATAGTCATGGCATACTTAGGATCTATATTAACTAGCAAACCTACTTATGAAACAACTCCTAATGTTGAGTCAATGCAGGTATGCGTTATGGCCCCCTCTTGTTTAAAACCCTAACACATTTAATATCATCTCGGAGGCTCGTAAAGACCATCTAAGAATCATAGTCCTAAAGCATGGAAGTGGCGAATCAATAACATTAAATGCTATTCAACTCTCAGTTTAAAACCCCAACATTTAAACATCATTCTAGAGGCTCGTAAAGACATCAAAATCCTGATGCATCTAACACTAGGTATACACTGAATCCTAAACATGAGTATTATTGCAGATCAAATGACATTCAATGTTACTTAACCGCATATTTTAGAAGAAAGGGGCATAAATACACTACCGTGTCTTTTGGCTGAAGGGACCGAAACATGCGTATGCCCCTTGGTAGCTTAGCCATAACTAAAGAAAGGAGGCTTGGCAGAGCATCTCTGAGTTGTCATCCTCCAAGAGGGGTGTTTGGCAGCCCGAGAAAGGAGAGAAAGAGGGAGAGAGAAGAGAGAGAAAGAAATAAAAGCAAAACTGGAAATAAAGACTTTGTTACAAAATGAAAACTTACAAAAATATCTTCTCCTCCTCCTCCAAATTGTTCCCCAAAATTGTTCTCCTCCCCTCCCTTTTTAGTTACAAAACAAGAGGGGCTTATATAGGCCTCCTCAAGGTATGAAAATACCAAAAAACCTATGAAATTGGCTAAGTTATAGGACAATTAAGTAATACACCAAGTTTGGAGGCGGTTTGGCATTAATTACAAAAGCATGGCGAGGCATCAAATTTAGCTAAATTTGAAGAATTTCGCTAATTAAGCGAAATCAACGAATCTAGCGAAAATAAGAAATTTAAGCTAAGGGTGGAGAAGCAATTTCGCTAGCTAGCGAAATTTAAGCTAAACTAAGCGAAATTTTGTGAAGCGAAATCAATTATTCGCTAAGGAGCAGTGCTAGTGAAATTTGGGTGGTCTGCGAATTTGGCATTTCGCTGGAGTTGCGAAATTTTAAGCTAAAGGTTGCGAAATTTTTCGCTGGGTTGCGAGAGTTTTCGCAATCTTAAGCAGAGCCTATGGCTTTGTAGTCCTACATTGATCATGTTGCTTTTTCATCACGCCATGTGCATGAATTTTCTTCACTTTGCCTTTGTTTCTCATTGATTCTTGGGAGTGCAGTTGATGGGTGAGACCGAGTTAAACTACGCGGTTTCTCATCATTCATCTCGACATTGAACTCCAAAAGTGCGCAAGCCTCTGAAAACAGTGAATACTCTCTAAATGGCATAAGTATTACTTTACAAAGAACTAGACCCTTCAATTGGTATAAATGACATGATTAATGCGCAAAGCACTCAAAACCTATCTAATATAGGGTTCAAGAATTGCTTTTTGGGCGTGTCACACCTAACCGAAGCGTTGCTAGTCCCTTAGCAATGCAAAATAAAGAAAAAAGGAGATGCATGTGGTGATTTGCAAAAGTTATGATTCGGGTTTATATACATATAAACATTACCTTAGCAGAGAAATTGAAATCAAAGTTGTAAGCCGATGAAAGAATCAAAACCCATACAAGAACAATTCGAGGTCAATATTGGTCATAATTCTCAACTTGAATTTCCCACTAAAGATCTAATGGTTCTTTTGTAACCAGATTAAACCCAATAAGCGCAAAATTGCCACCTCCCCCAGGCTAGCAGACATGGCCTTAAGTTGTTGAACAACCTAGTGGGGCTAGTTACACTTCTTTCTTTATTCATCTACATGGTAGGTGCAATGCTTAAAATCCGACTTCACCAAAGTCCGTGTAGCAGGTCCACGATGACTCCCAACCAATTAAGGTTTAGGGCATGGCGGATCGATGACCGCTTCTTTCACAAAGGCTTCTGGGACTCAGAATGACTTGAATTAAACGCTAAGTCATTAAACTTCACCTATCCACCCATGCGAACACTAAATCGATGACTCGAGCCAATTAAGGCTTGGGCATATTCGGGTTTCAAAACTTTCGCCATACACCCCTCGGGCCAGTGCTCGGGTTGCAGAGTAAAACTTCCAGCTTTATTTTCTTTCTTCTTTTCTTTTTCTTTTTCTTTTTGCTTTTTCTTTTCTTCCTTTTGGAAGACAACATTGGTCTTCACACAGCTGTAGGTAACCTGACCTATCTGGTTCCTTAGTATACCTAAGGCCGTTTGCAAGCGAAGGCACCTGTTCACAGCATATTAGACAAATACGGGTACGGTGTGGTGTTAGCATAAGGAGAAATTTCAAGTTGAACATGCGAGGAACCCAGTGGACCAAAAAATTGTGCCAAGCATGGAATTTGTCCTAGCATATAAGTGACAAATAGTGATTCGAATTTTCCAACATGAAGCAATTCAATTGTCAGTGTAGCAATTCAATTGTTCGATTGAAAAGAAAACACATTTAAACCTAGTGGAGAGCCTGAAACATGATATGTACAAAAAAGGCGTATATATAACAAAGTGGGCCAAAGCTTTTGATATGTATTAGTAATACTTGAATACAAGCTAAACACAAAACCATCTTTTTCTTATTATTAATACATAAATCTAGCAAGTCTAGTAAACGATAGATAAAATTTGGTAAATAAACAAAAATCAAAGAAACCTAACCACCTCATTTCTTTGTGAGTGGTGGTGGTGAGTAGACACAGCTATCTTTATTTGCTACGGCAGGTATCAATGAAGCTGCATCGTGGTGGGCTCCTCTCTACAACGGGGATCACGAGGAAAGACCGGATAGGTGTAATGCGTCCGGCATAGAATGGCGCTGGGCAGCCTCGATGCTGGGCGGCACAGTAGCGACGCAAGTGAGGCGGATGGCATCCATCACAAGCGCTATCTCTCGGGCTAGCATGGATGTACTCCGGTGGAATGATGTCATGGCGAATAGGAAGGCGAGAGTGTCTCTTTGTTTGCGATGTAGTATGCGGAGAGATGGAAGTGAGCGATGCGAAATGAAGTCTACGCACCGGGCTCGAGAGCGAATATCATGCGTGTGGTGGTCCTCGGCCTCTGAGCCAGGGTACCTCCTCCTGAGTCTGTGGTGCGTATGTGGAATGAGACGGGCATAGTCATAGCCGATCACGACACTACGTAGGCGCCAGCTCTCATCGCTTTGGGCTCATGCAAAATCCCATGCGCTCGAGAACATATGGAGGAGTTTCGCGCTCGGTAGTGGGATGCTCTCAGCTGGGCAGGATCCTTCCCGATGGACCTTCTCCTCAAAATGCAAAAGAGGCCATCACCAGCTCAGAGGGACTGAACCAAAATCCCCCCCGAGATCAGGTAGCGCCTCGGGATGGCTCCTCCTGCATAATCTTTGCGGAGGAACAAGGCTGATGCGTGTAGTGGTCAATCAGCGACATGCGGCGATTGCCTCTGTAGAATCTTTGGACCGATGTGATGTCTACGGCCGGTCTTTCGGATATCTCCTGTGAGGCGGGTGGAGCGACTCTGGCTCTAGTTGCGACGGTATGCGTCCAATCTTCTTGAAATATCGGTGATGCGAGTACACAGGATGGTCATCTATCTTGGCTGAATCTCTAGTGGACCGTCTGTCTCCTGGATGTCATGGTGGTAAACTGTAACTTCACTCGGATAATAATACTGTAGGGGAGTCGTAAAGGTGGAGTGAATACTCCTCGATCAATCTCATAATTTCCGTTATGCGGGGTGACCCTCGTGCGAGGAGCAGTTATAAAATGACTCCTGATGAAACTTTCTGCGGTGGAGTCGTACATTCCACCGAATCTGGGTTCCCTCTGACAGGTGGCCTCGAATCCCACCGGTGACGGCAGTGGTGATGAAGTCGCCTCGGCGGTGGTCACGGTGATGGGGAGGCCCGAGAGAGATGATGGTGGCACGGACGATGTGCGGACCGCTTGGGCCAGGGCCCTCTAACTCTCCTCCGTGGTACAGGCGATGGGGCCCGGGGTCCCATCCGTGTCTGATAACGTCGGAATCCCTGAGGCTCCTCAGATACTGCCTCTGGGACCGGTGATGGTCTGGGAGGCGGGACAGGCGGGGCCTTCTCTCGGGCGTGCAGATCTCACCGAGGCAGAGACGGGACCCACCTCGAAGTCTGAACCATACTGAATGACTAAACTCGGAAGAAAATTTGGACTCCACGAGGAAAATATAAGCTGCGCCTTTGTCGTCTCTTGAGCCCGAGCTCTGCAGGGCTCTTGAACCACCATGAAATGCCCAGCGAACCCGGGGCTCATTTATTTATGCATTTAGAATGGCCCTGAACTAACCAAACAAGGCTCGGGAAATGACTCGATGCGGCGGGCATATGAGGCGAACGAGACCACAGCGGTAATGGCTCAGTGAGGCGTGAAATCAAGGCTTCGTGCGCGCGTGGTGACCAGTTTGGAAGAAGACTCGGTCGAAATTTAGTGCGTGCGTGGCAAGGGATGGCTATACTAGAAACTCGGTCAGGCAAAGCTTTGGGGTGTAGGGAGCTGGCGACTCAGTCTAGCGAGACCACGAACTCGGCAGTGGAGCTGGAGGCGGGGTCGGCGGCGCGGGACGGTTGGCGGCGCGGGACGGTCGGCGGCGGGAGGCCCAGGACTCGAGGGCTTATTTGGGAGCTCCGGGTTTCTGGCCCAGGAGGAGAATGTGAAGTGGCATTCTAAACCAACCTCCCCTGTTTATATAAGCTTATGCTTGGCAGCCAGAGAGGTCATTCTGTAATTTTAAGCATTGCAGCGAATTTGGCTCCCACACCTAATGCCACCACTTTGCAATTAAATTTTCGAGATTAAAATGAAAATTAATATATTACTAAAAGTAAAAATTAAAATTAAAATTAGGAAATAGAATATATCTAATAATTTAATATAAGATAATATAAAATATACCAACTTGCTAAAAATGGAAAATTTGCTAAATTAGGAAACATACTAAAAATATTTAAAAATGGAAATTGACTAAAATAAAAAAAAAGCAAAAAATTGTTGAACTGCAATTTGGTTTTGAGACACAAACCAGTTCAATATACCAAAAAATTACTCAAGGAGGGTCAAGGAGGATGGTCTCCCTCGGCCCATGCCGGAGTTGCTGGGCTAATTCCATGGTTTGGGTGCCCGATTGTTGATGTGGTCGCTAGCGTGGCTTTGGAATTGGTCAGTTGAAGCTGCGGTTAGTGTTGTTGGCAAGACCAATATATCTTCATCTCCATGGGTAATTACTCCTTGCATTTCCTGGTCACTGTGTTTTCCTGCACACTGATCAATTGAAACAACTTCATCAGAAATTTGATTTTCAATTTCTAACAACTCATGTTTGTTGTTCAAATGAAAGATGTTCAACTCCATGGTCATGTGCAAAGTTAATTGCATGACTCCATTAGGCAATTTATTATTGCATTGGCGGAGTGGCGATAGTCTTCCTAAAGTGATTGGTACATGATTGGGTTCGATAGCAATTGGTTCCCCAGTGTCGAGTACCTACAAAATCTTGGGTAGTAGAATTTTCTATCTTCACTAAGACATCCTCAACTATCCTTAGGGATTTTCAGCGTCTGTCGGCCCGGTAGGAGTGTGATGTTGGTAGGTTTAAGTTCACCTAGACCTAGCGCTTGTATCTTTGAATACGGCATTAGGTTCCTGCTTGGCTCCTAAATCAACAAGGACTTTCTATGCAATTCCCACCAATATTAGTGAAATTGTGGGAGATCCGGGATCTTTGTATTTGTAGTGCTTTGGATTATGGCACTGATATGTTCAGTGAGAAATGCCTTCTTCTCAATGCCTAATCTCTTTTTGATTGTGCAAAGATCTTTCAAAAATTTTGCATAAGCAGGGACTTGTTTGATTAGGTCCAATAAAGGTATGTTAACCTTCACTTGCCTTAAGACCTCTAAAATGCATGCTTGTTGAGTTGCCTTCTTCTTTCCTCTAAGTGCTTGTGGAAATGGAGGTGGTATACGGTATTTCATTGAATCCTCCTTTAGGAGAATATGCTCGAGGTTGCAATTCTTCTCCACACTTTTTGGATTCTTCAACGAGGCTTTGGCATAGGTTGATCAACCTCTTTTCCGCCTAAAGGTTTATTATTAACCTCATCCATTCGAATTGTTGGATGACCTCATGAATCCCTTTAGGATTTGGAAGTGTTTGGGATGGAAACCTCCCTCTCTCTTGTACCTCAAGCAACTTGTTGATCTTGGTGATTGAATACTGTAGGTTGTCAATTTTCTGGTTGAGATTGCTCTCAAGCCCATCTATTCTTTTGTTCAATGTATTCTCTACAGTATCAATTCTTTGTGCCAGTTGCACATTGATTCCTTTTTGTTCCTCAACAAAGTTGCCTACACCTCAAATTCGAAATGGCTTGCTCACGGGAGATGATGATGGTGGGTATTGTGGTTGTGAGGGAACCAAGGCGAGTTTGGCACCGGAATTTTATAGCGGGGGGTTGGGTCCATGCAAGGTTAGGGTGATTCCTCCAATTTAGGTGTAGGTATTACCATATGGAGCATTGGGTTGTTGTGGTTTGGTGTCCTACGGTGTTTGCACATTCGACGTAAAATCCTTCCCTTTGCCGAGGGCCATAGGACCTTTGTTTGTTGGGTATCTGAGGATTGGAGTGGTGCAAAGTTGGGCATGCAGGGATTATCGATCCTTTGCATGCACCTCTTGGAGTACATTTGCCTTCAAGCTCCTCTACCTTCCTAGCTAGGGTGGAAATCCTAGCTCTCATTTCTATTTCTTCAGGCAGTGCATACATCCCACCCCTTTGATTGACTGGTGGTCTCATCCTATCCAATTCTTTAGGGTTAGGTTCATCCCAACCCTTAGAAGTTTCAGCCACGTAATTTAAAATCGTGGCTTCATCGAGGATGTTTGCTTAAAAGTCTCCCAGCGCATAGTTTCAGTTTGCCTCATGTAGGACATACCACCACGTAGAAGTGGTTCACGACATCAGTATCAAACCCGTGATGTGGGCATGCAGCGATGGTTTCCATAAATCTTTCCCGACCGGTAAAATCTCTCACCATCACCAGGCTACAAAGTGTAAATTTGTCTTTTCAAATTATTGGTCTTGTGAGCAGAAGAACTTCTTGAGAATTACACTTTGCGGCTCATTTCATTTCTAATGGTTCCTAGGCCTCGATGGGTTGAGCGTATCTTGGCCTTGTCCTTTAGAGTCAGTAAATGCTGGCTTGTGAAATCCATGTCCATCATACCTTCCTTAAAGGTAGTGCAAACACTCCTCAAAATCCCTAACCAGGTGTATGGATTTTCATTTTCCCATACTGCATGATATGTGGGGAGTAGAGGTACGAAATAGCCCCTCCTTGCTACATCTTGACGGGAGGGATGATCGAGGATGGGCACCCGACTCTGGGGTGGATGTGATCCTCATGGTTTCTGGGCATTTGGATTCATGGGGTTTGGTTGTGTTGTTCCTCGGGTATGGGATCCATAGGTAGCCGATTGGTACCACAACTTCACTAAGCTAAGTCAAGTTGTGTACTTATCCTATCAGTCTTTGATGTGTCTCATCCTTGTTATAAACACATTACAAAATTAGAACATGAGCAAACAACTTTGCAAAGAATTAAAATTAACTAACAACAATAAAGAAAGTAAAAGTGAATGAAAAGCGAAACGGTCTGATTCTTGCTAATTACTAAGCGCGGTTCTGGCGGGTTGCAGAGGTAAGGTTACCTTCACTTGTGATGTGGATCACAGTACCGTCGAAAACTTACCATTAGTAGTTTGGCACCATCCAGCGGCGCCATTTGATTAGTGCCACGATGAGTGACTAAATCTTCTAAAATTTATATACTAAGTTCCTACTACTGTCGTAGTCAAGCTACTGCAGTATAGTGGTATAGGGTCGAACACGGGGATGGGTTTTCATCCTAAAAATTGTTTGCATAAGTGCACGAAGGTAAAGCTTTCTATTTGGACTCTTTGGGGTGGTTTTTCTGAAACGATTGGGAATGGTTTGGCCTTGAATTGTAAAAACTGATAAAAAGATGAAAAAGTTAACTTTGAAGATTTGGGTCACTAAGCTTGGCAAGTTAGGGCAAACAAGTATCTCGGGTTTATCCTCGCGTTATGACATGCAACCTAGTCCATGGCATAGCAGGATCTATATTTAACTAACAAACCTCACCCATGAAACAACTCTATTGAGTCAATACACAGGTAGCATACGAGTTATATTTTCTTTATTTAAAACCTAACATTTAATACCTCATCTCGGGCTCGTAAGGGCAAGTACAAGAATCGTAGTCTAAAAGCATGGAGAGTATTGGCGAATCAATAACATTAAGTGCTATTCAACCCTCACTTTGAAACCTAACATTTAAACATCATTCTAGAGGCTCGTAAAGACCATCTAAGAATCCACAGTGCATCCCCAACACTAGGTATGCACTTTGAATCTGCTGTGAGTATTGGCCGGATCGAATGACATTGATGTTACTTAACCATATTTTTAGAAGAAAGGGGCATAATGCACTGCAGTGTCTTTAGTACAAGGACAACATGCATGTACACCACCAAGCTAGCTTCCCTTCTCTTAGAAGGAAACTAATGGCGTCTTGAGTTATCATCTAAAGGGTGTTTTAGCGTAGAAAAGGAGAGAAAGAGGAGAGAGAAGAGAGAAAAGAAATAAAAGCAAAACCTAAAATAAAGACTTTGTTACAAAATGAACTTACAAAAATATCTTCCTCCTCCAGAATTGTTCCCAATTGTTCTCTCCCTCCTTTTTAGTTACAAAACAAGAGGGACATATAGGTATATAAGTATGAAAATACCAAAACCTATGAAATTGGCTAAGTTATAGGACAATTAAGTAATACACCAAGTTTGGGCGGGTTTGGCATTAATTACAAAGCATGGCGAGGCATCAAATTTATTTAGAAGTGAGAATATCGCTAATTAGAAATCAATTCAGCGAAAATAGAAAAGAAGACTAAGCTAGGGTGGGTAATTTAGGCTAGCTAGCGAAATTTAAGCTAAACTAAGCGAAATTTTTGTGAAGCGAAATCAATTATTTTTAGCTAAGGAGCAGGTCTAAGCGAAATTTGGAGTGGTCTAAAGCGAAATTTGGCATTTTAAGCTGGGTTGCGAAATTTTAATGGGTTGCGAAAATTTGGCAATCTTAGCGGGTACCATGGCTAACGAAAATTCTACGTGTTGATCCTTCACTTTGCTTTTCATCGCCTTGACGCATCAGTTGCCTTTGTTTTCTCATTGATTCTTGGGTGGTTGATACCATTTGAGACTTGAGTTGAGCCGTGGTTAATAATTCATCTCGACAGTGAACTCGAGTGCGCGAAAAACCTGTAAATGACGAAAATACTCTCTAAATGGCATAAAGTACTACTAAGAAGACTAGAACACTTCCAATTGGTATAAATGACATGATTAATGCGCAAAGCACTCGAAACCTATCTCAATATAGGAGTTAAGTACACTTTTGGGCATTAATCAATATTCAATCCACTTCTTTGTTCAACTAAACCATGGCTTATGGTTGGTGCTCAAATTTTCTGTCCTCTCTTAACCTTTCCTATGTGTGCTTAGGTTCCGGATTAAGGGAATTTTTCTTCTTCCCTACTTATCTTATCTGAGATTCAACACCTTAAAGAAAATCAAACAAATCTTCATCGAGAATCAAAATCGAAAAGAGTATAAAGGAAATAACCAAAAGAAAAATAATTAAAAATAAAATAGCTACAACTATATCCAAATCAACATACATTTGTTTTAGTTAATATCAAAAGTTGCCTAGTTCCCCGATAATAGCGCTAAAAACTTGTTGGTAGTTTTTCCATATCTGATTTCACCACAAATGAGTTACAAGTAATAAAGTGCACTCAATGAAGTCCAGGATGTTGAACCCATAGGGAACTAGCTATTGATTACTAACACGGTCTAACCCTAATATTGTTTGGATTACCGAAAATGATGATTTTTCTTAATTAACCTAATTATGCTAAATGGTTGAATTGATTAACTATGGAGATGAAACTAGGGTTTTCGAGTTCACCCGAGATAATTCCACTGACTCGGGTTTTGTGAAATCCTAAAGCCTATAGTTATATTTCAAATGTCAATTGATCTAACCTATCATTGGTCTCTCTCTTGCACCAGCAACCTATCCTTAAGGCCCAACTATTGCTTCTTAGCCTCAAGCCTCAAGTCTTGAAATATTATGTATAACTAATCTACATAGTAGGCAGCGTGATGTGTAAAATATATACGCCTATATATTGCACGAAGTGCCTGAGTCATATCAAGTAATATAATGTACCTAGATACGGATATCGATCCACCTGCGGGAGAAAGCGCGTTGACCTCATGAAATTAGCCTTTGAATATTATTTGGACGTAAGCTTTGAATGACTAATTAACTAAGGTGTGAGATTAAACTAAACTAATTTATCTTAGTAAATCACTGTGTTGTGGAGACTAGGGCTCTGTCTCCCCCTGCCACTTTTGATGGAGAACTACCTAGGGGAATTATTATTCAGTCTATTCGTGACTTATCGACGACGGGGTGATCGTGCCTACGAGATACCCTCTCTCGAGGCGTATCCACCTATCTCGCTAACAGGGTTGAGTGTATCTCTACCCCAACTCAATGCTCCAAAACGTTTAAATGTTCTAACCTTAATTGCCACCCTTGGGAGATCGGGATGTCTCTATTTCTGAATTGTAGGAGTCGCTCTGTCGGATCCCTAGGCGTCCTCACCTCTCGATCTCGGATACCCAGCAAGATCATGCCAATGTTGTGATTTATCATGTAAATACATGAGATATAGAGAAAATCTGAAACAAGTAAAAATAATTAAATAATATAAAATCAAAAAATCTTAATCCATGCAATATTGACGAGTTCAACAAAACCTAGATGTGAATCTAGAACATACTAGACTTGATTATACACTTAATCCAATCTATAAATCATCAGTAGTTTTTAGAAAAGAAAATGCAAAAAGCGAAGTGTCTTACTCCGTTGATGCGGGTCATTTGCTACTATGCTTTAAGGTGCTTTCATTAAAGGTACCACTAGATCCCCCTCTCGATTTCTGGTCCCTTTGCTTTTAATGATGTTCGGGCAGAAATCGCGTTGACGTCGCAACGTTGCAACGTCGTGACGTTGAGGCGTTGCAACTTTGGTCACTTGCTAACTTCCTCTTCGTTGGACGGCGTGTATGGCGGACATCACGACATTAGTGCGTCACGGCGTTCACGCATTTCTAGTTTTTCTTCTCTCTACTCCAAAATGATCCCAAAAATTGCTCGTTCCACCTGATATTCACATACAATGCAAAAATCAAATATTAGACTATTATAAATTTAGTATTTCAACTGTCAAAGATGATGCAAAACCAAAAAGATAAAGGCACGTCAATATGACGGGGTGTTTTAAGGCCGTTCATGTTTCCCCCGAAACTTGAGAAAGCCGTGCTTGTCCCCGAGCAAAGAAAGCAGACTCAGCCAGGACACTGGCTTTACATGCCTACTATAACCTAACACCAAGATTGTGATGCATATGCTGACAGATGAAGGATCAAAATGGACCGACTCACAAATCTTGCCTTTTTGTTCGAATTTCAAGAGATCCATAAGGGTGTTCGACTTTCGAAAGAATTCTTTTGAACAAGGTGTGATTAGTGCCCAAAAAGTGCTATTTTGAACCCTATTTATTATAGGTTTTGAGTGCTTTTTGTGTACTAATCATTCTAATTAACCCGACTTGCACATTAAGGTCCCTACTATTCCACTGATCGCATTTTGGGGCAAATTTTGTAGTTTTTGCTAGCTAATTATCTTTGGGAATTGTTGGTCGATCAAGCACGAAGAATTCAAGTAAAACTAGGCATTGAGATCAAAGGCAGAGGAAAGAATAGCGAAAGAAGAAAATGGGCATTACATAGATGCTTTTCCCTACGACATTAATGCATCGATAGCACATTTCACACTGCTTTTTGGCCCTTCGACTTTTTTTGTTAAATTTTTTGTTTCTTCCTATTTTAACCCTTGTAATAGCTTTTTGTTTTGGTTTTTTACTTCCCACCACATTGAGCACCTATACTAAGCCTCAATACGTACAAAACTTTCGATCAACTCACTTCACTTCCACGTCGACAATATAAGAAAAATGATGACGATTTCTGTGCTTCCTCCTTTCATCATTTTTGCTTTCATTTCTCTCCACTCTCGGCTGCAAACCTCATACGAGGATGGCGACTCAAAGGATGCTTGGCTAAGACCTCTTCCTCCTTGAAGGGAGGGCTTCGAAAGCTAGGATTGTAAGCGACGCTCCTACATTTTTAACTTGCCTTATGGGTGTTATGTTCTATTTCTCTCTGTAGGTTAAAATCTCCTGACACACCCTCACTAACATGTATTTAGCAAGCTTTTTGGTTCGCGGTGGATGCTTATCACTAGATCCCTGTTATCCAGGTTAGTTATTTCTATTAGTTACTAGTAGGAGGTGAGTTTTGAGATATGATATCTTTGGCCAAGACATTTGTATAGTTAAATGCTATGTTCAAAAGAAATCCATGGGGTTTAGTTTTTAAGCTAAATGAAGATCAGGTCGGGAAATGACTATATATCATCCTCCCAGCGAGGAAAAAACGAGGACATGTTGGTTGCCTTAAAACCTGAAACCGGTGGCTGACACTTCAGGGTTCTATTCCCCACATTTTTCTTTACTGGCTGTTTTCTAATGCACCGTCGACTCCCCTGTTTTTATGAACCCAAAATCAAAATTGAAATTCACCATTTTGAGGCTTAACGATGCAATCATTTGTGCGAAGAAAACTCATCCCACAGTGATTCCGACCCTAAAGCCTATCTACGAGTGGCTTTGCTCGTCGGTGTGGAATCCTAGGTTATAAATTTTTGTTGATTCCAGGACACCTACTTGGCACGAACGAATCACGGTCTGGGTTAATATTGACCTTGACCTCAGAGAATTATTCGATGAGCCTTCCCGAGGACCTATGTGTATTGAATCGTGATCTCTGCTTTATATGCCTCGGGATTCCAGGCTGTGAACTTAAGTTCCAGCTCACCCTGGTTGGGAGGTCGCTCTAGAAGGATAAGACCTTGCAGTGTTTATTCATTAACCATACCTACTCGTATTGAAAGAAACTAGTGCTCGTGGTTTATGTTAGAAGTGTTCTGTAGCGAGGGGATTAATTCAGTGACTCCCCCACCGATTGAGTTAAGGGCATGGGCGTTCAGGTTCCTCAGACTGCAGAGACACTCAACTAAACCTAAGGGCCCAAAGTTGTGGGAAAATTTCATCTTTTGTCCCTTGTAACGGGCAGTGAAGTCAATGGCTCCTGGCCAATTGGCTCAGGGCATTAGGCTTTGAAAGGCCCCAGGGCGTACTTAGGGATTAGATTAAGTCCACTTATTCTTTTCATATGTTTTTTTTTTAAAATTTGGGGCTCGAGAGGCAATCTTTTATTTAGAGATGTCTCTCATCACTTTGGTGTTTAGAGACTCAGGGTTTGTTGAACCTTAGTATGAATGGCCTTTAGGCATACTGAGGTCATCTGTGTGGGTGTGATAAGGCTCGTTGAGAAGTGGTTTCTTGAGTAATAGGAGGTGATTCACTTTGTCTTCCTACCTATTCAACATGAGAATTCGAGCATCTAACACCCTACGAGATCAGTTTATACTATGTTCGTCCATGATTATTTTGGACTCGGTCAAAAGAGATCCTTGACTCCTACGCATGGCATCACGCAAACAACAAAATAGAAGGATAACTTGTAAAACACATACTAAACAGACTGAAGCATACTAAAGTAAACAACACAAACCTAACCTAAACTAGCGGGGAACGAAAATAAAAATGGCCCACACAAAGCATGCCAACCTTACAAAGCCGATCACCATGCCCCAATGGCTTGAGATGTGGCGGGTGTGTCCCCCATGGCTATGAAAGAACAAGAGAGGGGTGGGAGGAAACTGCAGTGGTCGAGTCGTGTCCAGTGGTGGATGGTGGAGGCGAAGTAGTGAAATTTGGTCCTGGAGGGGCTATTGGAGAATGGTCACACTGGTTCGTTGGGAGAAGTGCACGCATGTTAGCTCGGGGAGGCCTCTACATCTTGGGTAATGGGGACTACCGGTGCTCCACAGGTCTCTCGTCCAAAAGCATCGAAGAGAGGTTGGTCAGGGCGAAGCACCGGGTCCTCTATGTCGGGGGTTGGGTGATGGGGCCTCCTCAGGAGTGTTTGTGGGGGTGGTGGGTTGGTGGAGGTGCCCCGGCGTCACCCCCGAGGATCGGGAGGTCGGCAATTTGATACTCTTGGAAACTCATCCTCGTGCGAGGGTTCATTGCTCAGTCGTGCCTTTCAGTCGTGGTATGCAGGTTTGTCACGCTTGACCATTTATAGATTTAATAGGGTGTATCCACACCTCGTTGTCCTCTAAGAATTTTGACTAGCTTGCATAAGTAGTATATGTGAAAGATTGCCTAAAGTTCATTTTGCGATCCCAGATTATGGAGGATGGCATCCTCTAAGGCACACATACTTAACATCGAAGGGTATGTCACGGATGATGGCGTGAAGTTAGCCGAGGGCACACTTAGATGTCACCTCACACCCACGTTCGTTTGTCGAATGAGAGGCCTTGGCGTGATGAAATGATGCCACACCTTGGGGTATAGGCCAAATGTTTGCCTTGGGGTGGTGTGTGCCTTCACTAATGAGCTTCCACTCACCACTTGGATTGGTCAAGACCTTTAGGACCTTAGGGTAGTCGGGCCACTCATGGAGTCGATCAAAAGGCTCGAGGGGCCAGGGTGAGATATAGGAGTAGTTTAATAGACTTTGCGTTGGGGTCACCAACACTCTGGACCTTTCATGACATGGGAGGTGAGGTTGGGCGTGGGTCTCGTACCACACAAGTCGTGTTGGATGAGGTGGTTGGCATAAGCCCGCCATCCCTTATTCGCAATTGTCTTGCGAAAGAAGTCGTCGGGGTGGTGGAAGCCCTTTTCTTTTATGAAGGACCTATTTTTACAAATGGTGCCAAACCTATCGGCTGCACCTTCATTGACAAATTTAGTGAGGTTTAAATTCGGTGTCGGTTCCTCACTGGCCCGACCTTCGACTGTGGTCGACTTTTGCCCACGGGCATAGGTGTAGAGGCGGGTGGCTCTCAGACCTCTGGTGCAGGGGCACATTGGAATAGAGATGGAAGCGGCGGCCACTCGGGTGTCCTAGACGATTGATCAAGCTTTGGGTGCTAATGCAAAAGAAATTTGGAATGGCGACAGGGAAACTGCCACGACCTCTAGGTGCACCTAATGTTCCTTCGGCTAACCGGACCCAAATGGTGAGGCAGGCAGTGCAGGCACGAAGGAGTTCGAACTCTTGCCCAGGAGCCAGAGCCCGGGAAACCGGGGTTAGGGCACCCAACGAGTCCACAGGAGGAGGGGTGATGGAGACTCTAGACATGTGGGGAGGGCCCAGGTGGGGTGCTTTCTAAGACCTATGGTGAGGTGAGGCGGCAGGGGTGAGTGCGAGTTGGCGTGTGGAGGTGCGAGGAGGATTACGATAAAGAGTGCGTGGGGAGGACAAAAAAATGCCAGGGCCTGCGAGTCGCCAAGCGAGGGGCGGCGTCGCGGCGTTTACAGGCTCGGCGTGCGGCGATTCCCGGGGTGTGGGGCGCGGCGTTGCGGCGTTCGGGCCCAGCGTCGCAACGTGAAACGGAGAGGCTACTCAAATCCAGCGTTGGCGTGCGGATCCAGCGTCGCGGTGGTGGTGAGCGATGTACCGCCCGTGTTGCGAGATCGGCGTCGTGGCGTTCGGAAGAATGAGTACTTAGCGTCCGGCGTTGAGATCAACGTCACAGCGTGGCCAGGAAAACTGGTTTTTCATTGTTGGGCAGCATCCTGGCGTTTGGGCGTCGTGAGGTTCATCCGCATAACGTTGAGATCAAACGTCGCGGCGGTAACGAGAGAAGGTCAAATGAAAAGAATTTCAACAATTTTCTAAGTTTTGGGAATAACCACAGTCTGATTTGACCCCGCTCGCGCCACGAAATGATCTTCTCGAGCGGATCCTCCACGCTAATTCTTTGTCAAGACCCGAAAACAAATAGCCACAAGAAAATCAGGTGCGGAAGAATGAAAATTAAACCAAAATTAAAACAAACAATAAAAAGAATTAAGCTATGGAGAAAAGATTTCAAGAAAAGCTTGGGTTGCCTCCCAGTAGCGCTTTTGTTCTATGTCGTTAGCTCGGCCAGCCTGCATCTCATTGTTCGATTTTGAAGAAAGCGGGAATCGGCGCATCTCCACATAGTGCTCACAAACACTTTACTCGAGGTGGATGAAATATTTTCCTTAAACGCCCTTGACCCTCTCGAATGTCTTTACATTGTAGCAATAGGCAGCATCCGGAAGTTTTGCGTCGCTTTGCAAGATCTTTATGTAGTGAAGTTCCAAGATATCTTCATTTGGATCATCATTTGGATGCTTCATGGGCTGGAATACATGGAAAGTGATCTCGTCTCCTTGGACTCTCACTTTAAGCTCACCTTCTTGCACATTGATTTGCTCCTTACCCGTGGCCAGGAAGGGTCTACCAAGTATGATGGGAACTGAGTCATCTTCCTCCATGTCTAGAATGATGAAGTCTGTTGGAAGGACAAATTTACCCGCTTTTACTAGGATATTTTCAATTATACCAGGGGATATTTGGTAGGACACATCCATGGGTTGCAAAGCGATTTTGGTCGATTTTGGTTCCCCGACTTTAGCCTTTTAAACATCGAGGCGGCATCAAGTTGATGCTTACTCCCGAAATCATGGGGCTTTCGTGCAGGTTCCTATAGAATGGTATAGCAAAGCTACCGAGGATCTTGAAGTTTTGGGGAAGCTTCTTTTGCGAGTCGCCTTGCATTCCTCAACTGGTCTCAAGGTGATGGTCCCACTATTCCTCCAACTTCTTCTGCGCCAAGATCTTTTCATGAATTCCACGTAACTTGGCATGTCTCAGCTCTCAGTAAAAGATATATGTGCTACCATGATTCTGCTGAACTGAGAAACCGGGTGTCGCCTCAACATACTTACTGACCTTTGTGAAAATGAAATCAGTATCGTGCTGCTCTATCACATCGTCCGCATCAACTGTATCGATCGCTGCTCTCGTATCTCATGCCATCGTCTAATAATGCAAAATCGTACAATCACTCATCTTTTATTTCGGTCTCACACTTTCGTTTCATTCAGTTTCGACTCTCTCACTCCATAAATTATATACGTTATACCTTCATGGGTTCTATAAAGTGCATGATAATATCAGATATATTTAAATGTAAATGGCCATTTATTATTTGTACCTCTAAGTTTCTCCAGCCCAAATAACGCTTGATTGTTCATTTGGGTGGCTTGGTTCTACATATTTTGCTCTTGTCTCATTCATAAGCGGTATAGGAGGTAAGCATTTGCGCCAGCAAAGAACGTTCCAAGTCAGCTTTTTCTCGGGGAGGTGGTTAAACACCGGGGTGGTGGCATGTTGTTACGATTGTTCCTCACGTCCATAACCATTGTTGATTATTATGATTATTAAACACCCTGGCCTTGGTTTGGTTCACGATGGTTGTTGCTCCCATGCTAACCTGATGCTTTGTGGTGACTACGATTAAACCTCGACACATAATAGGCATGCTCTGCATTTGTTGTCCCCAGTGACATTTTATGCTGTGTCTTTGGCCTCCACATCAATTCACATAACTCCATGGAGGCTGAAGATGCGGATGGCATTCGCGATCACCTTCTTTGCCTAGTAATTTGTTTAATGGGCGTACATGAGTTACTGATTCTTGAACCTCGTTATATGTGTCGCCCATGGCCTCCACTAGTGTAATCTTATCTCTAGGCCACTAATTGGTATTAGTAGCAGCATCTTCTAGGATTCCATATGCTTGGTCCGTGGTCTTCTTCATTAGTGCCTCCTAGCAGGCATCAATCCAACTGTTCTGGTGCATTTCTAGGACCATTATAGAAAGTATGGACTTGCATCCATCTGGTCGTGCCGATGTGGGCACTTCCTTATGATTCATGAAACCTATCATGCCTCTTCGGGTTCTTTCCCTACAGGTATGAATGTATTGATCTTGCATCGGTTGTGCGATTTTGCGCGAATTGGGAAGAACTTGAAGTCAAGAACTTCTGCACTAAGTCGTTCCATGAAGTAATGGAATCTGGTGGGCGACTTGTCCAGCTTGATATTTGGCTCACATCGCCTAGTGAGTGAAACAATCTGGCACGGTCCTCTTCAATGACCCCATTGTAATTTATTGTGTCGTAGACTTCGAGGAAGTTGGTCAAATCATGTCACAGAATTCTCATTGGGCAGTCGCGTGCGACAGGGATGTGCAACGAAGCATCTGTAAAGATCCTTGACTTCAACTTTCGAAGTTGTTGCACGAATATGTGGTCTTAAATTTGTAGTATAAAACAGGCTTGTGGTTGTAGGGCAAACTCTTCTAGCAACATGAATGGATCATCTGGCTGTATAAACGACCTGGGTGCATGATTCCTACCATTATTCCCATTGCGGTCCCTTTGCGAAGCATTTTCTCTATTGGCCATGATGAGTGCTCTTCATTGTTATGCATGATTGCTAGATTTCTATACTGTGCTTTTCTCAGTTCTTGGCGTAATCGGTGTAAGGTTCTTTTCGGCTTAGGATCAAACGGATGTAGTTCTTTGACCCGATCTTCGCATGCACTCCTTTGTAACCTTATTTATGTATCATGAAACACTTACAAAGACCAAATTACCAACACTTGTAAGAAGTAAATAAAAATAAAAAGAAAATTCGGAGTAATATCTAATTGTCTTGTTGTCAATATCAACACTAAACTTCTCCACGGCAGCAGCGCTAAAAAAAACTTGATAAAGTAGAAAGCGTGATATATGTAAAATATACGCATGTTGTGTATGTCATCAAGTAATATAATGTACCTAAGAAAGTGCGGATATCGATCCACGAGGAGAAGCGCGTTGACTACTGAAATTAGCCCTTGAATATTATCTGGACGTAAGCTTTGAATGACTTTAGTTAACTAAGGTGTGAGATTAAACTAAACTAATTTATCTTAGTAAATCCTTTGTCATTTGTAGACTAGGGCTCTGTCTCCCCTGCCACTTTGATGGAGAACTACCTAGGAATTATTCGGTCTATTCGGCTGACTTATCGATGTGGGGGTGATCGTGCCCTCACGAGATACCTCTCTCGGCGTATCCACCTATCTCTCTAAGCGGGGTTGAGTGTATCTACCCCTGAGCCTAATGCTCAGAAACCGCCAAATGTTCACAACATAATCGCCACCCTCGAATGGGATATCTCTATTCACCAAAATTGACGAGATCGCTCTAATCGAGAACCACAGGCGTCCTCACCTCTCGATCTTGAATACCCGGCAGATCATGCCAATGTTATTATCATCACATGTATATAAATCGCAGATAGAGCGAGATATGACAAGTCATAAATAATGAATAATATAAATTAAAATCTTAATCCATGCGATCGTGTGATTCAACAAAAGCCCTAGATGTGAATCTAGAACATCTTGGACTTGATTATACCTTAATTAATCTATAAATCATCATTAGTTTTTCAAGAAAAAATACAAAAGCAAGTGTCTCCTCAACAGTTTGGGTATAGCTGCTACTATCTTTCCGTTGCCCTCATCCATTACATTTCAGATCCCCTCTCGATTTAGTCTCTTTGGCGCCCAATGATGTTGAAGTAAATCACGCTGGCTGTCAGCGACGTTGAAGAATCCACGACGTTGGTGTGACGTTGGCGTCACGGCGTTGGTCGCGTGAATTCCTCTTCTCGTTAACTCGACGTCCCAACTTTGGTACGTCGCGACGTTCCTACCAGCTTTCTGCTCTTCTTTTCTCTGCTCCAAAATGATCCCAAAAACCGCCCATTCCACCCCTCTTAGTCACATACAGTAAAATCGGATAAATTTATAAATTGCTTATTTAACTATAAGATAGCGCTAAAACCAAAAAACAGACGCAGGTATGACATGAGTGTTTTATGCGCTCATCACTCTACGATCACATGTGAGTCGTAAGAATCTCTTGACTATGTTCATCACATGGTTTAAATCTCTCGAATCCCTTCTTCTCTCATCTCCTCTCGAGTGCAATCGAGCTTGAAGAAAACATACAAGGTGATTAAGTGGTTGCAAGCATTAAGAATAGGACAAAAAACATCAAAATATATGTGTACTATCTTTGAAAAGTTTACATTCAAGCCATAATTAGGGTTCATACTGACTCTCAGGCGTAGCCCTAGGGCAAAATAGAACATAATGAATCTAAAAACAAACAAACTCCCATAGAGGCATGAGGGTGTAGAAAGAATGGTGTTGTTTGCGACCTCATGATCTCATACCAGGGATCTCTGAAGAAATTCTAACCTCCAGTGATCGATAACCTTAAAAATCACGTTTAGGGTTTCTTTTATAATCTTAAAAGGTTCCAGGGGCATTTTTATCCTTTGGGTTAAGGTTCCTTTCTTTTTAGAAAGTTGGCTTGAGACATTTCATGTGATGCTTTCTTGAAACTTCTAATTTTCTGACTAATTGGCAATTTTCGAAGTGTCTTTAAGTGAATTTGAAATTTTCAAAGTTACCTAAAGCAACTTCGAAATTGGGTAGAGTGCAAAGAAGGAACTTTGAAATTTTTGAATTCACTAAGGAGTGACATCGAGAATCTTCTAAGTGAAGCAACGGTGCTTGAAAATTTTTTGAAGTCACTAAGGAGTGACTTAGAGCAAAAAGTACCTTGACACTTGAGATTTTCGAAGCCATTGGGGGTGAGTTCTAAGTTTCTTCAAAAATTCTATTCCTCCTCAATGCTAATATCTCACTTGATGTAAGGACGAGACCAACATGGATGATCTAACAATCTAGGTAAGTTAGGGTGATAGGGTAGAACTTTGATGAGTAAGGAATAGGTCTTGTCTCGAATGTTATAGGGCTGATTTGGGGTTTATATATGATGGAAGAAGGGTTTAATATGAAGGTTTTTGGGTTTGGAAAGATTCGGGTTCGGTTTTATGCAAAACAACCTTGTTTTGAGTTAGTTTGCAGTTTTTAGGTTTTCTAAGGCAGATTTTCAGGCTCTGAAGACCTATCTTCAGTGGTTTCTCTGCTGTTGTGGATGATAGTTTGCATGGTTTCTGTGGTGAAACAAAGCATATGGAAAGGTTTAGAAGTATGGAACCAGATTTGGAAAGTTGGATTTGGAAAGTTAAAATAGAAGATGATGAGATGAGTGAGGTTATAAAGGATAGGTGCTTACTTCACTACCAAAGAATTCACCTAGAGATAAGGAATCCACCCAAGAGATTATAGAACAAGATATATATTTCACCACCCAAGGAATCCATGTAGGGATAAGAAGCAACAAATAAGAAATAAGAGAACAAGAGAGAACTCTTATAAAGAGAAATCTGAAAATATTATTAAGCTTGAACTGATTGTCAAAAGACTACATTAGGGGGGTGTATATAGGCCCTATAGTTTCTAAATAAAATAAAGAAACTCCTACTTCTACTTGGAAAACAAAGACTTTCTAATTTAAATAAAGCAACTCCTAAAAAGAAATAGCAACTCCTAAATTGACTAGCAAAACAAACTTTCTAAATTAAATAAAGAAACTACTACTTTGACTTGGAGAACAAATCTTTCTAAAATAAAACAACTCCAATTCAAAATAGTAACAAAACTCAAAATACTTGGATTTAGAAACATATTTGGTGTCTCCAAGGTTTCATGGCCTCCTGAATTTGAATTTTCCATAATTAAGATCAAATTCCCAATGCATGTTATAGAAGCTCCTGCATCAATCCCCCATAGTTGAGAAAAAAGACTTGCCTTCAAGTCTTCACCATGACAAGGCCTCAATTTTCTGACGTCAATATAGGTGATGTATCATAGTCATCGAGCAACTTCAACTTGTAAGCATTCTCTCCAATCTTGTTAATAATCCTTGAAGGGCCACATGCTCTTGTGTGCAACTTGAAACGCCTCTGCATGAAAAACCTCTCTTTGCTTATATATAACCAAATCAAACTTCTAGGGTCGAATACCAGCCTTTGATAACCTTCACTTGCTTGATCTTCATATTGATGTAGGAGCTTCTACAACATATATTGGGAATTCGATCTTAATTATAGAAAATTCATATTTAAGAGGCTATGAAACATTCGAGACACCAAATATGTTTCTAAATACAACTATTTTGAGTCTTGTTAATACTTTAATTTGGAGTTGTTTTATTTTAGAAAGATTTGTTCTTCAAGTCAAAGTAGTGGTCGTATTATTTAATTTAAAAGTTTGTTTTTTTAGTCAAGGCAGAGTTGCTATTTCTTTTAAGAGTTACTTATTTAAATTAGAGTCTTTGTTTTCCAAGTCAAAGTAGAAGGTTCATTTGATTTATATATACATCTCCTTAATGTAGTCTTTGACAATCATTTCAAGGTTAATAATAATATTTTAAGATTTCTCTTTTTTAAGAGTTCTCTCTTGTTCTCTTATCTCTTGGGTGGATTCCCTTGAGTGGTGTATTCTTTACTTTTTATCTCTAGGTGAATTCCTTGGGGGGCGAAGTATATGGTGAGTTCGTGGCTTCTTATCTCTTGGTGGATTCCTTGAGTGCCAAAATAAGTACCTATCCTTTTATAACTTGTACTCGTCTCATCATCCTCTCTTTTTAACTTTCCAGATCCAATTATCCAATCACAACCCAAAACTTTCCGATTATGGTTTCATACTTCAAAACCCTTTCCAAATATTTTGTTTAACCTAGAAACCATAAATACAATCATCCAAATTCATACATAGCTCTAGCCTACCTTAGAAAAACTCAAAAAATGCAAACTAGCTCAAAACAAGGTTGTTTTGCATCAAATCGAACCCGAACCTTTCCAAACCTAAAATCCTTCATTCTAAACCTTTATTCCATCATATATAAACCCCAAATCAGCTCTATAACCTATGAGACCAGACCTATTCCTTACTCATCAAAGTTCTACCCCCATCACCCTAATCCTATACTTAAACTAGACACCCATCACCACTGGGCCCTTGCATCATCACTTCCAAGCTTGCTCTAAGAGTGTTTGTGTCTTGGGAAACCTTGTGGTAATTCTCCTCATTCTCCAACAGTTTATAAAAAAACCTAAAACCTGAAAAAATAATATAAACTCAAGGAAAACACTAGTTTTGGGCATAAGGACTAACATATAGCTAAATTGGAGGGTTTTTAGGAGACTAACACTCAAAAATACGATGAAATATGAGTGTAAAAACACGTAATTTGAGTGTTCAGCAATCTTACTGAATTATGATAACTTATAGGCTCACGTCATGATTCAATCTAAATCGATCTTGTCCGATGTGTATTACATATCAGTGCACTAACTATATTATTTCTTTCATTAAGAGGTGGTGACTAAAATCTCCACTAAATTGTCCACATCTATAAACTAATTATAGACAATTTATCTACTTATAAGGAATTTATGACATGTAAGGGATGTGTATTGAATGCTTAGACCAAACCTGTATACCAATGAGATAACAATGGAATAGACAAGTCTAACTTTACTTTATGTCTTACTTTGCTAGGGCTCAATTCCAAAAAGTAAGAGTACCATGTACATTGGAAACAAATGGTCTAAAGTTGTCATGATTTCATTACAGCAAGAATGCTTCTTTGATGTTGAGAATTGAGAAGAGGAATGAGCCACTGGCATTCAGAGCTCATTCAATTAAAGTGGTGGATTCACTTGACACAGTTTGATCAATTTGGGGATTAGATGTGCCTACCTTAATTGGGTTTGGATAGTCATTGAGTTAACAAAATTTACTTGGTCATTTGTCCTTGAACACCACAGTGAAAACAAAGTAGTCGTGTCTCGTTCAACCAAAGGTCAAATATAGAGGATGTGCCATGACTGATGGAATGTTGATGTTCTTCTTGAACAACCAAGGTAGGGGCTCTCGAAATAGTGGGCAGAGGATCAAGCATCAAAATCTAGGCTTAAGTTTGTGCGTAGGTGTCATTGATACCCCTAAGAAATTCCATGATCGTAAAAAAGCAAGGCCAAGACATAAATCAAATTAAGTATGGAAAAAAAGAAAGAAAATTACGTCTAAATTTGGGATATTACGTAACCATACTTCAAACATTCTTATTCAATTTAATGCAATATCGAATTTTTTATT
Source organism: Tetrastigma voinierianum (assembly GCA_016808115.1). NCBI lineage: Eukaryota > Viridiplantae > Streptophyta > Magnoliopsida > Vitales > Vitaceae > Tetrastigma > Tetrastigma voinierianum. Next base: position 161,659 of record JAEQBH010008606.1, read on the forward strand.
CAACAACCACAACGCGTAAGTAACAAATGTGAAAGCTTGAAATGGGTTTAGAAGTCCAATACGAATTTTCCATTTCATTGTCATATGAGTTTTTAAAGCCATCATCTGTTATTTACGTGCAAGTCACATATGTAATGTCACATTATAAGAAATATATTTTGTGAAGGTTTTGTATCATTATTTTTCCTATTTTTGTCACATGTCCTTGATGCTAAGGTCACATTCTTCCTTTAATCTTTATGTCCATATATATATATATATATAGTTATTTGACAGCTATCCCAACATTTAATAGGAGCACGATATAGACATCAACATCACTAGAAAAATAGATCGAAAAATAAAACTATCGAGCTTCATGGACCATAAAAAACCTATATATGAAATCAATCTTTAAGAAGTTCACAATCTATCCTTTGGAAATATACCCTTTTCCCAATGAAGTCATAAGCTATATTATAATGTTGCTGAGCCATAATCCCGATCACAGACCCAATACTTTTCAGATTGCTTTCCAAGATAGCAAGACAGAACACATCTTGATTTTTCTGAACAAACTGACTGTTTGTATCCAGCACTAATTCAGCCCCTTCGGCAAAGTGAAATGTCAGTGCTGGAAACCCTCTAAGGTCTTCATTCACTCTTCCCTTGTAGCACAGCCACCCTGGAATTGGACGGTATATAACTCGCCGGAAGTGGCCTCCCACCAGCTTCCTAATTTCATTGCTGAGTGGGATGAATCCATCCTTGGCTAGGAATGTCGCGGTGGTGCCAGAGTCCATGATCACCCCGCCTAGGCCGGATTCCGTCATCTGAAAGACTGTTGGATCAATATCAAGCCTTGTATCTCCTAGGCTTATCCCTAGTAGGGTTACATAGTAGAAGCCATTGAATGTTTGGAATGGGGTTGAAGAGCCTTCCATCTTAAGCCCATCACCGAATGCTAATTGATTATGGATATAATGTGGATCAAAAAGGTCTCCAGTGCAGTAAGAGAATCTTGAACCTAATCTAGAAATCCATAGATTTATCGCCCGCGCTTAGTCCTAATATTCCACTTTGTTGCCCATCAAACCGCCCCCGGTTTGAATGTCCACAGCCAAATAACACCGAAGATACGGTGACTGTGCCCTGGTGTGTTGTCTCGAAAACGATATCTTCAGTGGCGAGGTTTCCAGATGTTGTGCTGCCATCTGCATATGATTCTTTGTAAATACATTGGTTTTGGGGATTACAGTTCTTGTTGTGTAGCGAATTGGGGCAAATGGGAGAATGGTATGGCAGGTCCATATATGTTGATGACTTGGAGGGATCGAAAATGGGGGTGGACTGTCGGAAACAGTCGGCACAGGGGCGGCATTGCACCCAAAGGAGGTCACTGCCGTGCCTGATATCACTAACTGAGGAACCGGCGGTCTTCCTATTGAGATATTCACAAGGAAGGCTTGGCCGCGATCATCAGCCACCATATTAGCATGGATTTCATCACTGAGAAAAGCAGCTCTGCTGGTTCTTCTTCTTTGTTCAAGATTAATTGTGTCTTGGTGAATAAGACCAGTGACTAGTGGTCCAGGTTTCGGATGCAGGCGGCAAGGGCGGTCACTGAGACTGAGAGAAGGGTAGTGAAGAATAAAGGGATTTCTAAGAAGGAATGGAAAAATATGGATGTGGTTATTGACATGCCACGATGTCACGTAGCCTGGAAATATCAGGCCGTTCATTTGACTGCTTTTAGGTCTTGGATGTTATTACAAAGTATAATCTATCTATTTTTAACGGTATTAATTATGTAAATCTACAAATTTTCATTAAATGGAGAAAAAGAAACACTTTTTGACAAATTTCCAATCATTAATAGTTGGTTGCAATCGCTTACAAATTAGGGCTATAACTTGTACTGTGCAACCAACTCAACTCGAGCCCAATATGATGTTTGAGTGTTCTTTGGACACTACTTTTCTATAATTTGGGTTGGACTTGGGTTCATTTTTATCAACCCGATTTAAATTGGACTTGGGCTTGGGCAAATGATTCGAGCGACTCGATCCAAATCGAACCCAAGATACATATATAAATCTTGTTACAATAGCCCTAAAAAACATCATTTTTACCATTTCGACCTTTCCTACTTCACAAGTCATCATCATTTGATTGCTTCCATTTCCACATTCATTCGATATTTTTTATCACCATTGTGCTATCATCATAGTTTTCCAAAAGCCATTTGATTTGTTTATTGAGGTTTATGGTCTGGTCAACCATCATTTCCTCAATTAGTGTGTTTTCACTAATCTCGAAGTTAAAAACTAAAGGTATACAATCTCTTTTTCTTTTTCAATAATTGACTTGTGTGTTAGATTCAAACGTTTGATGCTAAGAAAAATGAGAAAAAAATATGTTTTGAATCATTTTTTTTAAATAGATAGGACTCAAGTGTAGCCTCATTTATTTGAGTTTTTCTTTTCTTTGAAATATTGGTTTTTTTTGTCATACCATAAGATGTCATAAGTGGGCCTCGCAGCAAACACAATGTATGATGGTCATACTGTGAATGAAAATATCCGACACAGATCAATATATCTACTTATACATTATGAAAATGTCGGTCTTATTTCTTTTATTTTTGCAGGATTGATAATCAAGGAGCCATTTAAATGCATTTCGGTGCTGATGTTTTCTAATTTTAAATTTTGGAGGGTCTTAAATATGTATGTTAATTCAATAAAAAAAAATTGTTAATTTAAATTTTTTATTTTTTAAATGGAAAATAAGTATGTGCATGATAATTCAATAAGAATTACTGACTGGTTTAAAAAAATAGGAGCCGTTGTAATCTACTCCCAAGTCCAAGAAGCAAGATTAAAAGCAGCATTTATAATGCAGCCCAAATAAATGTCCGTGCTCCCGCGAGAAAATGAAAACAGAGCCTACCATCCACCCCAAGGGTCGATAACCCAGACGGCTTAAAGAGGCCATATCATGTAAATCAAATCAAATCTAACCAATAAGGGAAGTAGGATAATTCCCAATAACTATTTTCTAATTATCCCTTATTAATCTGACAGCGATAAGGGAAGATAATCCTCCATCCAATAAGAGAGAATCCTTATCACTCATCCACCGAGAAAATCATTCAATTATAAATACCAAGCCACCCCATCTGAAAGGTACGTTGTAAAAAGCCATTCCCTACGATCTTCTTATGACGGAAAGAACTCGACTTAGGCATCGAGGAGGCAACAGCGAGCTCCCCCGCCTATCCTTCTCGTTGCTTTTTGCGTAAGAGGCCGCTGTGAGATACGAACCAAATTTCAAAGAAGTCCTACATGCTCCAAACACTTAGTTCCTGTGAGAAAAGCATCATCGGGCTGGGCTAAGGTCAGTTCGTGGAAACGACAGCCTTTATAAATAAAACTAATCTCAAGAATGATGGTCTCAACTCGAATACAAGGTGAGCCACTTAATCCCCCCAAGAATGCAAGACCAACAAGGCAACGTAGATAGCCGACCTCCTGTAGGCGCGCTGGAAACTATACATGACAACACAAACGAGATGAAGACACTGCCTCACCAACCGCTTGATAAGTACTAGAAAGCAACTCACCGCATGCGATGCAATGCCCATTTCCGAAGCACGACAAACCCATGAAGGCCACACACACCCCCTCAGAAGAACAAACACATCTCTGGCCTTCCCCGAGATAAATCCGGGGCGCATCCAACCGAGGCCGGGACACGAGCCCCACCCTAACCCCGCAGAGGAGCGCAACGAAGCAATACTGGGGGAACATCTGGAACGATGAACCAACCCTCCTCAAGAAGGAACGGGAGCCGATCATGGAGCAGAGGCTCCCATGGTCATCCAACAAGAGCTCAGCCACATGAAGGAAGTTGTAAAGAGCCGAGCCCGACGATGGACACTCCCGTGCAAAGAAATCGAGTCCCCCTGCTCTCACGTAGCCCCTTCGGTGTACATATTTCCCTTCCAAAGAAAGTTCGCACGAATGAGGCGCGTTTCGATGAACGAGGGATCCCGCTGACCATCTTAATACTTATAAGAACCGTGATGAGCCACATGGATATCAAGACCTCGCACGAGTGTGTAGAGCTTTCAAGTATCATGCTATCACGCTAAAGCAGAGAAATACATTAACGGCGAAGAAGCCCTCATATCTAAGAAAGGAAGCTCTTCAACCCACAAGGAGAAAAGCAGGACTGACAAGCAACGGGAGCGAAGCCCTAAGAGACAAAGAAGCAGAGAGAGATCCCCAAGAAGGGACAGAGAACGATCCCCGAAAAGGCGAGGGAGCCTCGTCAAAGACCGCCTGGGGCCACTCCTCACCAGAGCTGGCCGACGCACATTCACCTTCTCTGGCGGCTCACCCCGACGCCAGCCAGATCAATCGGTCTCGCGCGAGCAACATGAAAAATTTATGAGATGACCATCCCAGATGAGGACGGACCCTACCAAAAGAGATAACACCAGGTAATATGAGTTCCATAGGGACCATGGGCATCGAACAGACGATTGCATACAGCTCAAGAAGGAAATAGAATACTTAATTCGACGGGGATATCTTCGCCGCTACATAGCCTCCGGGCTGTCGATCAGGCGCAACCACCACCAATTCCTGAGCCACAACCCCAACTCAACACCAACAGCCCTTGGGGGAAATCCATGTGATCTCAGGAGGATTTGCAAGAGGAGGGGAGTCCAGCTCTACCAGGAAGGCTCATTTGCATAGTTACAGGTCAGGAGAGGTGATGGAAGTGTAAGCAGTGTCCAAACTACCTCGACTCGACACCGCCATAACATTCTCGGATTTAGACCTGGAGGGATGTCAACACCCCTACGACGACCCCTTGGTGATAAGGGCACTTATAGCTAACAAAAACAATCCACGGTCCCGCCGACAACGGGTTCTACGACATCATCTTCGCATCAACTTTGACTGGGATGGCATCTAAGGAGAAGTCGAAACTCGCCAGCACCCACCCGCGAGGATTCTCTCGGAGAAATGCCACCAAACAATACGCTTAGTGCTCACTTGGGACACCCCCCAGGCCGTGCAACAACGCATAAGTAAGGTTTTTGCGTTATGCCCCCTTAACTTATAACGTGTTATTACGCAGGCCCTCTTTCAACGCCATAAAGGCCATCCCTTCCGCTTATCACATGGTGATCAAGTTTCCCACCACAAAAGGAGTAGAATGGCTCGCTGAGAGACCAGCGCGGCCGTGGAGTGTTACCTCAAGATCAACAAGCAAAAGTGGTCGATATACATACATGGATGAACTCGACATGCAAGACGAGGAAACACTCAACCCGAGCCCTAAGAATCCGTAGCCTATACAATTGATGATCACCCCGAACACCCGCCTACATCGGTTCCAAGCTAGCGGGAGACCTCAAAAGCCTCCTTATCCACTTCTTGAAACAGAACAAGGATGTTTTCGCATGGAAGCAGGAGGACATAGGAGGGATTGACACCGCAATAATCACTCACAGACTAAACGTCAGTCCATCCTTCAAACCAGTCAAGTAAAAAAGAAGACGTTTCGCCTTAGAAAGACAAAAAGCGATTAATGAGGAGGTCGGCAAGCTCCTCCAGGTAGGTGCAATCAGAGAAGTGGAATACCCTGAATGGTTGGCTAACGTCGTACTTGTCAAAAAAGTGAATGGAAAATGGCAACTCTGCATCGATTTCACTGACGTCAACCGAACATGCCCAAAAGATAGTTTCCCTCTACCTCGGATCGACCTCATAGTTGATGCCACATCCGGCCATGAACTCCTCAGCTTCATGGATGTTTTCTCAGGCTACAACCAGATTAGCATGGATCCCGACGACCAAGAGAAGACCTCATTCGTCACTGGGCAAGGGACCTATTGCTATCGAGTAATGCCCTTTAGGTTAAAAAACACAGGAGCTACCTACCAGAGGTTGGTGAACAAGATGTTTCAGAAACAAATAGGGACATCCATGGAGGTATATATAGGCGATATGTTGGTAAAATCAACTATGGCCGAGCTCCATATAGCTCATCTGGCCGAGGCATTCCAGATCCTAAAAGAATACAACATGAAATAATCCGTACCTAAATGCGCTGAGTCTCAAATTTAAAGTTCTTGGGTTTTATAGTCAACAACCGAGGAATAGAGGCAAACACAGACAAGATAAAAGCTGTGCTTGACATGCCGCCGCCATCGAACATAAAAGAAGTCCAACGCTTAATTGGAAGAACAACCGCGCTTGTCGTTGCGGTCCGCTGCCACGATAAATGTCACTCTTCTTCCAAGTTCTAAAAAGCTTCAATGGGATGCACACTCGCTAAGAAGCATTCACAACATGAAAACTTATCTGAAGCTCTCCCCATTTTGGTGAGTCCCTCTCGAGGGAGAGCTCCTTACTCAGACTCCGTCGTTTCCAGCATTTCTCAACCAACATTCCGGGGTCGAGACAAAGACAAAGTGCAAGACCTGGGTTTACTATTGCAGCCGAGCTTTGAGAGGAGCAGAGGAAAGGTATCCAAAGATGGAGAAATTAATCCTAGCATTGGTAACCACGGCCCGAAAACTCCGCCCTTACTTCCAAGCTCATACCATTGAAATCCCAACATAATACCCGATGAAGCAAGTGCTACACAAACCGGAGACCTCGGGAAGATTGATGAAGTGGGCCATAGAGCTGAGCGAGTTCGACATCAGATACAAACCAAAAACAGCAATAAAAGGGCAAAATCTCGCAAACTGGCCATGGAATCTCACCTCGCCAGGCTTGTCGGCTACTCAAACGACGTCCGACCTCTCTATTTGGAGGTCAGCCCACGGGTCGCTTAATGCTCAAGTGGAGTACGCTCTGGCCTAATTTTCAATTCTCCGTATGAATAGATATCGAGTGATGCGCAGCTTAAGATTTGGGTTCCAAGCCCCAATAACGAGGCCGAATATGAGGTCATAGCCGGGCTTAACGCTTCATTCAATGGAAGTTGATCAATCAGAAGTATGCAAATGACTCCCAAATTAGTAGTAAACAAATAGAAGACCTTACGGCCGTGAGGTGAAAATGCATCCCATACCTCAAAAGGTATGGGAATTACTCAAGAAGTTCGTACGAGTTCAGGTCAGACACATACCAAGAGCAGAGAATTCACGAGCAGATGCCTTAGCAAAACTGGCAACAGCCTCCCAAGAAGACCTCAACAGACTGACGCCTGTCGAGCACCTTTCAGAGCCCTCCGTAGATCTCAACAACGAAGAGGTCTCCCCTGTCATGTCCGAGCCGAGCTGGATGGACCCCATTTGGGACTACTTAATAGAAGAATCACGCTAAACGACCGCGAGGCATCCAAGCTCGTGTCGAGGTCTCGCTGAAGTTTACCATTCATCTGGGGAACCCTTATAAGCAAGGTTTTTCATACCCATCCTCGAAAGTAGTATCATAGGAAGATCGACGACTACGCATCGAGGGAAGTACATGAAGGCGTATGTGGAAATCACATCGGAGCTCGGGCACTAGCAGGAAAAGTCCTAAGGCAGGGGTACTATTGACCCACAATGCTTAAAGACGCAACAGAACTAGTCAAAAAATGCAAAATTTGTCAAGAGCACGCCAAGATCTCTCACCTCCCATCCGAGCCACTGACGTCAGTTACAAGCCCCTGGCCTTTTCAACAGTGGGGGTTGGACATATTGGGACCCCTGCTCATTGGAAAGGGCTAATGCAAATTTATCGTCTTAGCCGTGGATTATTTCACCAAATGGGCAGAAGCCGAACCCTTGGCTATTATCACAGAACAAAAGGTACGCAGAATCCCCACTGGGCGCCCATAATATGCGTGTTCGTATCTGAGAGCCCCGGTGTCGACAACGGGAAACATCCGACAATCCTAAGTTCGTGGATTGCGCTGCTTCCTGGATTAGGAACTACTACTCATCCCCACCATCCACAATCCACTGGACAAGCAAGTCACCATCGTAACCCTTTAAACAAAGATTGAAGACCAAGTTAGAAGGTCTAAAAGAAAATGGTTAGAATGCTCCCCTCGAGGTGTTATGGGCGTATTGCACCACACGTTAAGACGCGAACTCTTAACGAGATCCCATTCGCTCTACCGCACCAAGTAGTACTCTCGGCCGATCACCTGATTAAATCCCTGGCGATTGAATTGGCGCCGTGAGAACATAACGAAAAGGCCTTCGGGCTTCAATCTGACCTAAGATGAAAAAAGCGTGATCGTCCCTGAACGCGACAAAAGACTACCAAAGAAAGACTAAGAAGGTAATTACTTCGACCAAAAGGTCAAACCCAAGAGTTATAAGCCTGGCAACCTAGTTTTGAAAAAGCTTCTACCAGCGAGGAAAGATCCTACACATGGAAAGCTAGGACCCAACTGGGAAGGCCCTTGTATCGTGTCTCGCGTGGTCGACTGCATCTACGAACCCGCATCTTTAAGAAGGAAAATTCTACCTCATTCTCTCGAACGCCGAGCACCTCAACCGGCTTCTATCAATAGACCCTGACTTAATCTTTAATAAGTATCACTGCCTTTTATGATAAAAGTCTATTTTGTTCAGCGGATTACTTTGTTTAATATCTCTATGAATCAAAAGCAAGGCATACCAAGAAAAGAAAACAGTGCAAATACTTAAACGCCAAGAGAATTACACACATCAGAATATGAAAATTCATGCTTCACAAAAAAAAAATTCTTTATTCCAAAGAAGGTATAATTGATTACAACCACCATGCTATCCCTACATCTCAAACTTAACAAGACAAAGGTATCCCTAAAAAAAAAAAAATCTCAAGAAAGAGAAAGGGAAAGGGAAAGAGAAGAAGAGAGAGTGTGAACGAGAGGGAAAAGGAGAAGAAAAAAAAGAAGGAAAAGGAGAAGAAAGAAGAGAAAGGAAAAGGAGAAGAAAAAGTAGAGAAGAAAAAAGAGGAAAAAATGGAGAAAGCGGTACTAAAAGTTCTTCTTTGAGTACACCGCCCCCTCCGGATGCATTCCCTAGCACGACTCCATCATCAGACAGAGCTAGGGAAAAACAAAACTCATACAAGCAAAAGACCATCAGAGCCAAACGCCAACTCAGGACCCCCAGGCAGACCTCCTGCGATGACAACCAAGCCTTGACACTTCATCGCACGCGGATTCCAATTACGACAAAAAAGGGAAGAAGGTTCGAAGCATGAGCTCCATCGCAGAGGAGTCACAATTTATAAGGAACTCAGGGCGCTCGGGAAATGGCGCGATCTATTCCAATTCTCTATAAAGCCGCATTAAAGCTACCTGCATCATCGCATAATTTGTTCCAATTCTCCATAAAGCCACATTAAAGCTACTCGCACCTTCCAAGCAGAAGAAGTCGACCTACTAAATAGCTACTGGTCACGCTGAAGCCAAGCAAATTTCGCTTTAAAGAGCTCAACCGGACGTAGTGCCATATAACACAGAGCCGCTCACCAGACATTAGCCTACGTAGCCACGCACTCGCTTCAAGAGCTCAACCCGTCGAAAGGCCATATAGCAGAACCAGTTCACTCGTTGTATTAGCCTACGTGAGCCCCAATGTACTCGCTTCAAGAGCTCCACTACTCAAAAAGGCTATATAGCGCCAAAGCGCCCGCCTCAGCAGATAGCCCACCGAGCCTTACTACCGCCAAGAGCTCAACTACTAAGAAAATGCCATATAGCGCTGTAATCCGCCCAGCTCAGCATATTAGGGCCCACTGAGCCTTAAGCAGCCTCGCCTTTAAAGAGCCCAACCGCACGTGCAGCCAGTCAGCAGAGCGCCTCCAGCTCAGCAAGATTAGCCCACAGCCACAACACCTAGTTTTCAAGAGTCTCAATTGCTTTCTAGAAGTTGCCATAAAGCCGCAGCCAGCTCAACTTAGGCATATTAGACATTCACTCCGGCCTTACTACCGCCAAGAGCTCAATCGTCGTAAACATAGTCGCAAAGCCAGCTCAGCCTAGGCAGATTAGCCCACAAAATTTCTCGCAGTTTCCCATTTTCAGCCCAATTGCTCATAAAATGCCATATAGCCGCAGAGCTAGTTCAACTAAGGCAGATTAGCCCACGGAGCCACAACAGCTTACTTTTCAAGAGCCCAACATCTTCAAAAAATCCATATAGTCACAGAGCCGCTCAACCTTTAAAAGTGCCATGGGAGTCAGAGTTAGTTCAAATTTTCAAAAATTAGCCCACTGAGCCACGTAAAGCAGCCGCCAAGAGCTCCACCGCCGTAAAAGTCCATATAACAAAGGTAACCAGCTCAACTGGTGCGCATTAGCCCACGTGAGCCAAAAAAAGCCAGCCTGGCTAAGAGCTTAAGTTCTTAAAAGGATATAGTCAAGTAGAGCCGGGGGGCCTCAACCAAGGATTAGCCCACCTGAGCCTTACCAACAGTTTTCAAGAGCTCAACTGCTCATAAAATGCCATATAGCCGCAGAGCTAATTCGGGATGAGGCGATTAGCCTTACCTGAGCCTCAAAGAATCCCGCTTTTTAAGAGCCCAATCACTGTAAAGGCCATATAACCAAGATAGCAAGTTTAGCTCAGCATTAGCCGACAGAGCCACAAGTAGTCGGGGCTTTTCAAAAGTACAATCATTTAAAAAGACCATAGCCACAGCGCTTCAAACAGTGATTAGCCCACGTAGCCTTACCATCTTAGCTTTTTTAAAGAGCTCAATCAAGCCGTAAGTTCATTTAGCAAAGAAAAGCCGTCACCAGAGATTAGGCCCACGCAGCCTCAAAGAGCCGCTTTTAAGAGCTCAATCGCTGTAAAAATGCCATATAGCTCGCCAGAGCTAGTTCAAATTTAAGCCGATTATCCCACTGAGCCACCCGCGAGACATTTTTCGCAGCCCAACATCTCGGGAAAAGCCATAGCCGCATGGGCCTGGCTTTCACTACAGCAAATTAGCCCATGCAGCCTCAAGAATCCCGCAAGAGCTCAACTCAAGCCGAAAACGTCATATAGCCGCCAGAGCGCCTCAACTCAGCAGACAGCCCACCTGAGTCTTAGCAGCCTCGCTTCAAGAGCTCGACCGCCGAAGGCCATATAAATGCCAGAGCGCTTAGCTGGGAGCAGGATTAGCCCACTGAGCCTCCGTAGCTCGCTTTCTCAAAGCTCAACCGGTCGTAAAAGGCATATGGCACACAGAGCTGGCTCAAATGTGTGCATATTAGCCCACTGAGACTAAGCAGCTCGCCAAGAGCTCAACCGCCGTAAATGCCATATATAGTCGCACCTAGTTCGACTAAAGCGTATTAGCCCACTCCGGGAGTCATTAACAACTTACTTTTCAAGAGCCCCACATCTCAGAAAAAGCCATATAGCCGCAGAGCCGCAGAGCCGCCCGCCCGTACATATTAGCCCACCTGAAAGGCACAGCCGCTATGAGCTCAATCGCCGTAAAAGGTCATATAGCCGTAGAGCCGCCTCGGGCCGTGCAAATTGCACCACCCGAGCCATAGCCGCCGCTTTCAAGAGCTCCACCGCCGTAAAGTCCATATAGCCGTGAGGAACCGGGGCTCAACTCAGTGATAGCCCACGAGCTAGCGCTCGCTTTTCAAGAGCTCAATCGTCAAAAGGACATATAGTCGCAGCGCCCGCCTCAAAGTATTAGTCCACACTGAGCCTTACCACCGCTTCAAGAGCTCAACTACTCGTAAATGCCTTATAGTCAAGTGTAGCCAATCTCGCCTCAAGCGTATTAGTCACGAAGCCTCGCAGCCTCTCGCTTTTCAAGAGTCTAACCGTCGTAGGGTGCCATACACCGCAGAGCTGGCTTCAGCCAGCAGATTAGTAGACAAAGCCATACATCAGCTCGCCAAGAGTTCAACTGCTTAAAAAAGGCCATATAGTTGCAGAGCCAGTTTAGCTTAGGTAGATTAGCCCACAAAGCCTTACCATCTTAGTTTTAAAGAGCTCAACTGCTCAGAAAAGGTCATATAGCAGCAAAGCCAGTTCAGCTCAGGAGATTAGCCCACACAGCCTTAGCAGCTCATTTTTCAAGAGCTCAACTGCTTAGAAAATGCCATATAGCCGCAGAGCTAGTTCAGCTAAGCCAGATTATCCCACTGAGCCACCGCAACTTACTTTTCAAGAGCCCAACATCTCAGAAAAAGCAATTAAGCTCAACAGCTTAGTTTTAAAGAGCTCAACTGCTCAGAAAACGTCATATAGCCGCAGAGCCAATTAAGCTCAGGCAGATTAGCCCCTGAGCTCTCGTGGCTCGCCAAGAGCTCGACCGGCTTTAAAGGCAATATAGCCGCAGAGCCAATCCGCCTCAGCAGACAGCCCACCTGAGCCACGCATTCTGCCAAGAGCTCGACCGTCGTAAAAGGCATACACACAGAGCGCTCAAATCTCAGTGCATTAGCCCACTCTGAGATCAAGAGCGCTCGCTTTTCAAGAGTCTCAACTGCCGAAAATGCCATATACCAAGCAGAGCTGATACTTAAGGCGCATTAGCCCAAGGAGCCACAACAACTCGCCAAGAGCTCAACCGCCGTAAAAGTACATATATATGCAGAGCCGTCACCGTGCAGATTAGCCCACTGAGTTTCGGGCCGTTGAGTTTTCAAACTCAACTCGTCGTAAAACGCCCATATACCAAGCAGAGCCAATTCCAAATGCTAGGATTAGCCCACAGAGCCACTGCAACTCAATTTTCGAGAGCTCAACTGCTCAAAAAAGGTCATATAGCCGCAAAGCCGCCTGCCAAACAGCAGATTAGCCCACACAAAATTTCGCGAGCTCCCATTTTCAAGAGCTCAATCAAGCCGAAATGCCATATAGCCGCTGTAGCTAGTTCAATCCAAGGCAGATTAGCCCACTCTGAGCCATAACAACTTACTTTTCAAGCATTCAACATCTCTCGAAAGCCATATATAGTCGCAGTAGCTTCACCAGCGTGATAGCCTATGAGCGTCGCAGCCTCGGCGGAAGAGTCAACCGCTCGAAAAGGCCATGCAGCCGCAGAGCCGCCTACCGCAACAGCCTGGGCGAGCCACAAGCAGCCGCTTCAAGAGCCCACCGGCTTCATAAAAGTCCATATAGCAGCGTAATCCAGCTCAACCTCTTACGATATCCCACGAAGCCAGCAGCCCGCTTTCTGCGAGCTCAACCGCCGTAAAGTCCATATAGCCGCCGCAGAGCGCTCAGCTCAGCAGATAGCCCACTGAGCCTCAGCCGCTGAGTGCTGGTAAGAACTCAACCGCCGAAACGCCAGCCAGAGCCGCCCACTACCGCATTAGCCACTGAGCCAATAAAGAACTCGCTTTAAAGAGCGACCAAGCGTAAAAGGTCATATAGCCGCAAAGCCGCCTGCCAGCAGATAGCTCACACAACCTCAGTTTCCTATTTTCACATCACCTGTTCGTAAATGCCATATAGTCGCAGAGCTAGTTCAACTAAGGCATATTAGCCCACGGAGCCACAACAACCATTTTTCAAGAGCCCAACATCTCCGAAAAAGCCATATAGTCGCAGAGCGCTTTAGCTCAGCATAGCCTACGGAGCGCCGCAGCCATGAAGAGCTCAATCCGTCGTAAAGGTCTTAGAGCCGTAGAGCCACTCCGCCAGTACTGAAGGCCCACGCAGCCACAAAGAACTCGCCAAGAGCCCACCGCTAGAAAAGTCCATAGCGCCAGAATCCGGCTCAACTCAGCAACATTAGCCCACGAATCCAAAGTACCAAGCCAAGAGCTCAACCGCCTAAAGGACATAGCCGCAGAGCGCCTGCTTTGTGCGCATTAGCCCACCTGAGCCTACCAGCTCGCCAAGAGCTCAATCGCCGTGCAATTCCATATAGCCGCAGAGCTGGTCTGGGAGGAGAGCAGAGCTGAGCCAATCTGAGCTCAATGCTCGCCAAGAGCCTAACTGCTAGAAAGGGCTATAGTCGCCGAGCCAGTCTACCAAAGTAGATTAGCCGACAGTCACAATGTACCGCTTTCAAGAGTCAACTATACGAAAAGGCCATAGTCAGAGCCGCCTACCAGCAGATTAGCCCACAGAGCCTTACCATCTCAGTTTTAAAGATCTCAACCGCCGTAAAATGTCATATAGCAAGAAAGCCGCTCAATTTCTCAAAGATTAAATTTCACCGATTCGCGCTACCTGGCAGGCGGATACTCGAATCAACAAAATTTGTTTCTAAGCTCACGCTACTGCTACCGCAGATATGCCAGCTTCAGTGGTCGAACACACCCGATGAGTTTTCTTTGTACTTAATGACTAACAATGAAGGCCAAAATGGTGAATTCCAATTTGATTGGGAATTTTATAAAACTGGATTGATAATGTTTGGAAAACTAAAATTTAAATAAAATTAAATTAAAAAGAAGCCCTAAGTGTCGTGTCATTGATCTCAGTTCTAAAGTTCACCGAGGGGTCCCCTGCCCATTTCCTCACGTCGGGGGAAAATGACCTATAGTCATTTCCCCGAACCTGGGATCTTCATTTAGCTTTTAAAAAACTAAACCCTATGATTTTCCTTTTAAAAATAGTACGATTATTAATAATGCCCTGCAAATGAAAACGTGCCTCCCGATCTACCCTCACGCTGACAAATAGAAAGCAATCCACGAATCTCGCGATCTAGCAATAAGCATCCACTGAACCCTAAAAGATTGCTAAATACTGATCAATGAAGGCATATCAAATGAGTTCTAACCTAGAATGAGAAATAGGAACATAAATGCCAATAAAAACTTGCGTTAAAAACAGGGAACCGTTAGTTACCTCCAAACCCTAGCCAACAACCCTCCTCTTCAAGATAGGGATCGATCTTGTGCTAACCATCCTCCGAGTTGTCATCCCCGAGATGTGGCTCGTCACGGAAAAGGAGAGAAAAGGGGAGAAAAATGGAAAAACGGGAAACTGGAGAGAAACAGGGCCAAAAGCTTTGCCCTAAATTTTATTCATTTGTTTTTTAACAGTGCTTAGCTTGGGGATTTTGTAGCCAACCCCTTTACCATATTACAAAAATAACCTCCCAAATATTCTTACAATCGGGGCAAAAAAGGAAGAAACAAAAGAGACCAAAAAGCAAAAACAAAGGGGCAAATAGGAATTGGGGAAGTGCGTGAACAAGGGCAGGATGGAGAATAGTGGCCATGGTATGCAATTTCGCAATGCTCCATTTTTCTTGCATTTTCTGCTCTTCTTTCCTTCTAGTCTCTGATCTGCAATGCTGAGTTTGACCACCTCTTCGTGCTTGATCTACTCAAAGAATTTCAGATAGCTAGCTTGCAAAAATCGCAAATTTGCCAAAAATGTTATTATAATAATAGGACCTTAATAAAAATCGGGAAAGATTAGAATGATTAGTATACGCACTCAAAACCTATAGTAAATGGGGTTCAAAATAGCACTTTTTTGGGCACCAATCACACTCCCCAACCCTACACATCGATGGGGTCCCTTAGCAATGAAAGAAAAGAAAGAAAGAAAGAGCATACTACGATAACAAAGGATGTTCACAAAAATTATATTTCCAAAAGGTTGCGAATGAGTAATGCCTAACCCTAAGTAAGAATCATCAAAAACCGTGTCCAATGACTATCATGAGAGAAAGAATATACAAAATTGAGCATTAAAGAGCCTCTCGGGTGAATCAACCAACTTCCACCAAAAATCTAAGTGTTTATTTGATTAGCTCTCAACAAATCACAACCTGCACTTCCCAACCCAGCTACTACCACTTAATTCCAGCATGCTAACCAACCTTAAATAGATCAGACCCACCTCTTATTCCACATTCTTTGCTGCTAGGTGCAATGCTGAGGAATCGACTCCTCACCAAAGTCCATGTAATCCGGGATCTACCGATGACTCCCTAACCAATTATGCTTAGGGCACAAGCCTATGAGGATCTTCGACCACTAACTTTTCCGTGTGTTTCACCTCGACTTTGAATTAGATTTCTGGACTCCAGCACCCACAACTCGCTAAACTCCACTCATCCACCCGTGTAGCGAACACTAAGCTCCAAGTGATTCCCAACCGCGAAGGTTTAAAGGCACCTGCTTTAAAGGTTTTCGCCATATACCCCTGACCAGCCTCTGTTTCAAGGCAAAGCATTGCAATATTTATTCTTTATTTTCTTTTTCTTTCTTTTTCTTTTCTTTTTCTTATTTTTTCTCTTTTTTTTTCCGAAGACGTGATTGGCCTTTTCACATGGGTCCTTAACCTAATAAAGGCAAATAACAAAACTAGGTAGGTTATGCAAAGTAAAGGAGGTTGCAGCTTTTCAGCCTATCATTGAAAACCTAATGTGCTCGGTGTGTGGTTAGCTAAAGGTGGAAGAAAAAGATCGAAATCAAAAAGAATTCAACTAATCATTCACTCAACTAGGCATGGAACCAATCTAACATCAATAGAATTGGACAAAGTTTCAATTTTCCAAACTATGGGCTAGGCACAACACACAAAAATTTTTGGTTGCAAAATGGGTCCAAATTTTGAAAAAGTAAGTCGTATGGTATAACAGCTTTATAGAAAGGGAACCCAACAAGCCACTGAATATCACAAAATGGGCTTGCACAAATAAGACAAAATACAATAAGAAAAGCCACTTCCTTCGCTAATCCTCCCCAAACCCAAACATCTCTTGTCCGAAATGGGGCTCTGATAGAAAATTAGAGAAGGGAAGTGTTACCTCCTTGATGAGATGTGATCATTGCTGGATAGAGACTTCACAAGATTCCATCGACACCTTATTCACTCCGTTTGGGCTTCAACAAACAAGTTAGGAGAAGAAAAGAGAGAAAGTGATTAGGTTGGAGCATTTTAAAATTACACCTTCATAATAATTTCAAAATGCTCTTCTGGCCATATTTGGATTCTAAACTCTAAGCTCTCCAACTACTCAAAACGCCCTAAAACTGAGTCAGATTTAAAAGTTATGAGCTGAAACAAAATCGAGGTAAAAGCAGGCCCATAGCGAAAATTTTCAAGTGTTAGCGAAAATGACTGCAGGTTAAGGAATTTTTTTTATTTTTTTTGAAAAACAAAATAAAATAATTACAAATAAAATAATATTAATAAAAAATAAAAAAAAATAATTAAAAACATTTTATATATATAAAAAACGATTTTTTTTTTAGAGAAATTTTTTTTTATATATAAAATTAAATTAAAAAAATAAAAATATGTTTTTTTTATAAAAACAAAATAAATAATAATAATAATAATAATAATAAACGTTTTTTTTAATATATAAAATATAAAAAAAATAATAATAAAATGGAAACCCGTATACCGTTGTCTTGTATGGAAGTTATAAAGGATTTCGCAATTTTTAGCGAAATTTCGCTATGCTAGCTTGTGGTCTTCACCAAATTTTCGCTATCATATAAAATCACTGTTAGATCGCAATTTTCGCTTATAGTTATGTAAATTTCCTCGCTTCCTCCCTGCCGCCATTTCTTCATTCCAACCTTCAAAATTTTCATTTTACTAAATTCTGCACACACAAACCGCAAAATAACACAAGAAAAATTAAGAAAAATTGCGTAAGCAAAATTAATTAAAAACAAGAAATAATTAAAAATTAGTGAAAACCTGGCAACAGTAAATTAAATTTAAATCAAAATAAAATACGATAAAATAAACAAAACAAAAAAATTAAATAAAAAGTGGGGGAGATTTGTGTTTCCCCCCAAACCACTTCCTCTAGGCCTGGATACCGAATCATGAGCTCGTAAATGTCGGAACCGTGCTCCAACCAACCGACACCCGAATCCAACCGGCCGTGCTGGTAATATGGGCAGCTGCTTGTGTCTTCGATGTAGTGGCAAATGTTTGAGCAATGGCCACTAACTTCCTAAAATTTTGTACAAGCAGTGATGGACTGGCATGAGCTTTGGGAGCAGGTGCTGCAGGATTTGAGTTTGCTGCAGGTGTGGGCAATATGTACACTGGCAGTGGGTTATAGGTGGCCTGGGCATTGGCCGTAGGTGTTTCTGGGTATGGGTCAGGCATAGGAAGGCAGATATGCACCGGCAAGGGGTTGTTTGCCTGGGTAGTAGACTTTTGGGGCTCTTCTATTTCCTCTTCCTTTCCCACCGCCTCCCCGCTTATCAAGGCAATGATCTGTTCTTATTTTTTCAAAGGCCAAAAAGCAACACCAATGTTTGAGGATTCAAATAACCCTTCAACAACTTCTACAAAATCCTCTATCATCTCTTCTTGTAGTTGTTGTTCTGAATGCTTCTCTACCATGGTGTCATTTAGGCACTCTTCCTCTGGACTCTCTTCCTCTTGATGAACAAGATGATTGGTGAGCTTTGAGATGGAGTACTGCAGGTTGTCCAATTTATGCTCCATTTCACTTTCAAGTCCATCAATTCTCTTGCTCAGGAGCTCTCATCAGACGCTTTCCTGATTGGCCTCGATACCACCGCTCTTGTTCTCTATGAAATTATCCACTAGTTTGCTCAAGTTCAAAGATGGCTTGTTCAACAAATGGGACGGGGTTGGTGGCCGGGTGGCCGAGAGTCGAGGTAAAATGTGAGAAACAGAGGTGCATAAGTCGAGGAACACCATGTACGTGCACTCATCCATTGGTCTCTATAGTCCCCATAGACCTATTTGGATTTGGATTTTCTCCCAAGGTTGCCGATTTTACATGCTAGGTTTCTATAGTCCTCATTGTCATATATGCTCTAGGTTACTTCCACCTATCACTCACTATATTGTTCTCCCTCTTCCATTTGATCACAATCAATTTCTCCACTTAACCTTAAACTCAGGCATAATCCCACGGAGACTCAATAGCTCAGTTTTAAAGAGCTCAACTGCTTAGAAAATGCCATATAGCCGCAGAGCCAGTTTAGCTAAGGCAGATTAGCCCACGGAGCCACAAAGAACCTCGCTCAAGAGCCCAACCATCTCGAAAAGTCCATAGCTGCAGCTAGTCTGGGCCTCAGCAGATTAGGGCCTGACTGAGTCTCACCGCTGAAGCTTTCAAGAACTCAACCGCCGTAAAACGCCATATAGCCGTAGAGCCGCTTCATCTCGCCGATTAGGGCCCACGGCCACAAAGCAGCCGGGCCAAGAGCTCAACCGCCAAAGGTCATATAGCCGCAAAGCCGCTTCAAACTCAGAAGATTCAGCTCACGCAGCCAAAGCAGCCTCGCTTAGAGCTCAATCGCTTAAAAGGCCATATAGCCACGTGAGCGGCCCGCCTTAGGGCAATTAGCTAACGGAGCCTCGCAGCCCGCGGCCGCCCACCGGCTTCAAAAAGTCCATAGCCGCAGAGCCGTCAGCCAAGATAGCCTAAAGAGCCACATCGCCCGCTTAAAGAGTTCAACTGCTTAGAAAAGGCTTTATAGCCGCCGAGCCGCTCGCCGTGCAGATTAGCTCACTCAGCCTTACCGGGCCATGAAGAGCTCAACTAAGAAAAATGTCATATAGCCACAAAGCTCATCTCGGGGCGATTAGCCTTACCTGCTCCTCAACGTACCACTTTTCAAGAGCTCAACTGCTCTAAAAAGGCCATATAGCCGCTAGAGCAGCTCCGTCGAGGTGTTATTAGCCCACCTGAGCCTCGCAGCCGCTTCAAGAGCTCAATCGCTTAGAAAATGTCATATATAGCTGCACAAATTTAGTTAAACTCGTGTATATTAGCCCCACTAAGAGCTTCAGCAACTTTAGTTTTCAAGAGCTGGATCGATTAGTGCCCAAAAAGTGCTACTTCAAGCCCTATTCAAGATGGGTTTTGAGTGCTTTTTGCACACTAATCATATCAATTAAGCCAATTGTCATGTGCATGTCCACTTAGTGTTTTTGATTTGTTTTCGAGATTGTTTTGTATAGTTTTGCAGGTTTTCGAGAACTTCAATCAACAAGCTTGGCTTCTTATTGGTGTTGATCGAGAGAACTTCATGATTTCCTAATGGTAGCGATGAAATGTCAAGATTCAAGAAGAATCAAGGCAAAGTGATGGATAAGGAGTGCAGGAGGGGATGCAGTGAGCAAACAGGAAGCAGAGCAATCCCAGGATTTTCGCTATGATTGCGAAAATTACGATCACAAAATTCTGCAATCATAGCGAAAATTTTCAAACTCCAGCGAAATTGGGACTTTCGCTAGGTCATACCCCTCGCTACTAGCGAAATTTATCGCGGCTCAGCCAAATCTCTTCACTCGCGCATTCACAAAAATTCACAGTTAGCTTAAATTTCGCTTAGCTAGCGAATAATCGTTGATAGTTTAATTCTCCCATTTCGCCATCTCGTAACTCGCTAGGCTAGCGAAATTTCATGAAAGATATGGTTCTTTCGCATGCTAGCTAAATTACATGCTAGCGAAATTTCCCGCATACGGTAAATCTCACTGTTTTTGGTATTTTTGGTTCTAAACGACCACGTTTTGATAAATTACCATTTTGTCCCTGATGTAATTTCATATTTTAGGCAATTTTGTATTTTCACACTTTGGGTTTGACTATATAAACCCTTTAAACTTTGTAACCCTAAGCAACTTTTCATTTTATAAAGTTTTCCGCAGCCTTTCATTTGTGGTTTTATTTCCGGTTTCTTCTCTCCTCTTTCTTTCATTTTCTCGGCCGCTAAACACCCCCTCGAGGATGACAACTCAAGGGATGCTTGGCTAAGCCTCATATAGCCTTGAAGAGGAGGGGCTGCTAGCTTGGTTTTGGGGTCATTACAGTTGGGGTCCTCATGCTTCAATGTTACGTGTGCCAACATTTATGGTTCCAACTTTCCAACTAGGGTTTAATGCCATTTAATGTCTTTCCTTCGTCAATACTTGTCATGCTTTTAGGCTTAGTGCATTCTACTGCAAAGTTAGATGCATTGACATCCTTTAGATGTCATTACGAGCCACCGAAATGAAGTTAAATGCTGTGGTTTTAAACTGAATGGGACTTGAATGCTTAGTACTTGGTTTGACTCAAATAGGAGTGGTTCTAGGGTTAGGTTTTATAGCTAAACAAAGATCCGGTTTTTGCTTTGACTATAGGTCATTTGCCCTAATGCGAGGAAATAACCCGAGGACACTGTACTACCCCCATGTTATCGTGTTAAGGACTCCAAGCCTTCAAGGTTACCATTTCACACTTTCATTTAAGCCACATGGGCCAACCGCGGAACAACCAACCCTCCTGCTTTAACAAAACTAAAAATCCAAATCCAAAGCCTCACCATTTTCAAACACCGATGTTAATCATTCGTGGGATGAAAACCCATCCTCGTGTTCAACCCTAGACCGCTTATATCGAGCTAATACCAGCTTGGAGGAACTTAGAATATAAATTTTGCTGGATTCCGCATCACCCTACCGTGGCACAACCAAATGGTGCCGGCCGTCGGGGATGGTGCCAAACTACGATGATGAGTTGATGTGTACTTGCAATCCACATTACAAGTATCGCGACCTTCGCCCTTTTGAATTTAGTGTGTGAACTCCGCTGAAGTTTTCATCACTTGGCGCCACCGCATCGCTTTTTGTTTCTCGCAATGTTTTAACTACACCGACTTCTTTGGCAAGCTATATGTTCCTTTTGCTCGCTTTCATTTTGTTTAACTGTTTGCGTAATCCGGGGACGAGAGACATCGTGTAGATGTAAAGAGTGAGTGCACCAATTGAACAAAGTTGGGGAAATCACAGCACAAGGACCAAATGGATCCTCTACCCGAGGAACAAAGAAAGTCAACAAACTTCCCATGAATCAAACAAAGATATTGACATCGATGAGGAACACATACACCCCCTCCTAGGAGTTAAGGCCCCCTCCCCGCATCATACCTCCCGCTGAGGATGGTGCAAAGGAGACCCTACTTCGCGCCCCCGTCCCACATTTCATGGTATGGAGAATGAAAATCCATATTCACACATAAGGATTTTGGAGGAGGTATGCATAACTTTTAAGGAGTGGAATAACCACACGAGTTGCTCGTCGAAGGAATTTATCGACCAAAGGATAAAGCCAAAATATGGCTCAACTCACTGAGGCCGAGAACGATTAGAAATTGGGCCGATCTTCAAGCTGAATTTTTGAAGAAATTCTTCAGTGCCACAAAGACCAACAGTTTGAAGAGACAGATCTATACCTACTCAAATTTTTGGCCAATGAGAAGTTTTATCGTTGTTTGGGAAAGATTCATTGAGACCATCACGTACGCCCACACCATGGTTTTGATACATGGATGCGAGCGAACCATTTTTATGATGGTATGCTCCGCACCCATGAAGCAATTATTGGAAACCATGTGTGGAGGTAACTTTTGAGCAAAACTGATTTAGGCCATGGACTTTTTTGAACTACGTGGCCGAAACCTCAAAGGTACGGATGAACCGAATCCAAGGGAAGCCAAAAGATCAAAGCTCTTCAACCACCTGGTGGGGGTGATTTATGCACCTCCGAGACACAGAGATGAAAGCAAAAATTGACCACTTTGACTCGAAGGTTGGAGAGAGCTGAAATGAAGCCGCACGAAATGCAAGCAGAAATGAGTTACCCGCGATTCATCCAGCCTGCTTTTGGATTATCGACAAATAGTCATCCCGGGGCACTGGCCAAGAGCATGCCCATGTCCTAAATCAAAGTAAACCACCCATAGATGCTCCATATGGCAACACCTATAACCCTAATCGGGAGAAATCATCCAAACTCCGTCATGGAAGCCAAACCCCCGCATATGTCCCTCCAGAGCACAACAAATAGCTGCTCCACTTCAACACAACAGCCTCTACTCTAATATCTCTCCTATTGAAAGCAAAGGATCCTCGAATTTAAGTAAAGTGGTAGGCGATTTTGTAGAAGAACAAAGGTACTCGAATGTCCGTAATTAACCAAAAATCAGCGCTTGAGAGCTCACTCAACAGAAATCGGACAATATGCACTCGAGATTTCGTTGTCCAACTAGCGCTCGCAGTGGTTCGGGAAAGGGAAGGTTCCTCCCGGGGCCACAAAAGAATAAAGCAGAAAGGAGTGCATGAAATAGGCTCAACCAATGATCCAAATGCAAGAATTGATGAAGTAAAGGCAAGCAGACTTTAAGAAGTGGTAAAGAATCGAGACCGCCAGCCCAACTCTAGCCAAATCGCCTCACAGAATTACCCACCACAAGAAGATCACAAGAATGAGAAGAGGTGAAGAACAAAGGTACCCTCCATTCCCATAGTTTCGAAAAAGAAAATTCGTTAACCAAAACGTAAATGCTAGAGGTTTTACATAGCAAAAGTTAACGCCTCTCCGACATGATCAAACAAGTCCCTACCTACGAAATTTTCGTCAGACTTATGCACCGTAAAAGAGGGTTTAATGTAAACAAGAAGGCCTTTCTCTGACCAGCAAGGAGTGCTATCATTGGAGCCTAAGACTCCAAATAAAGATAAAGACCCGAGATGTCCTACAATCTCTGCCATCGAGGCATTAGCGTGGAGAAAGCACTGTTAGACTTGGGAGCTAGTGTGAACCTGTTGTCGTATTCCATGTACAAGCAACTTGGTTTGGGTGAACTTAAACCCACGTCCATCACACTGTCACTAGCCGATAGGTCTATTAAGATACCAAAGGGGACCATTGAGGACGTGTTAATACAAGTGGACAGATTCTACTACCCAGTGGACTTTTGGCCGGCACTTCGGCGTCGCAGCCGGGTGGCAAAGTGGGAACCAATCATGCCCATCATACTGGGAGACCATTCTTGGCTACTGAATGCCATAATAAACTCTGGCTCAATGGGGTTATGCAACCTACATTTGGGAATATGACCTTAGAACTCAATATCTTTCTATCCGAGTAAAAGACATAGTACTAAGAGGAAGATGACTCGTGGAAGAAGTCTGTGAGTGATAGATGCAATTCTGAAGAACAAAGTTAACGAGCAAAGAAGTGCAAGATGGCTAATCCATAGAGGCATATAGTCACAAAGCAAGTTTAGCTCAGGCAAATTAGCCCACGGAGACTCAGCAGCTCAGTTTTCAAGAGCTCAACTGCTCAGACAAAGCCATATAGCCACAGAGCTAGTTCAACTAAAGCAGATTAGCCCACGGAGCCACATCAGCTTACTTTTCAAGAGCCCAACATCTCGTAGTGCCGATATAGCCTAGAGCCGTCACCAAAGCATATTAGCCTACCTGAGCGTTACTGTGTTAGTTTTCCGCAGCTCAACAAATGTAAAAGGCCATATAGCCGTAGAGCTAGTTCAGATCAGGCAAATTAGCCCACGGAGCCACAGCAGCTCAGTTTTCAAGAGCTCCACTGCTCAGAAAAGTCCATATAGCCGCAGAACCAGTTCAACTCAGGCATATTAGCCCACGGAGCCAAAGCAGCTCAGTTTTCAAGAGCTCAACTGCTCAGAAAAGGACATATAGCCGCAGAGCGGCCCAGTCGCAGATTAGCCCACGAGCCTTACCAGCCTCAAGCCAAGAGCTCAACCACTCGAAAATGCCATATAAAGTCACAGAGCGCTTCATCTCAGTTGATTAGCCTGCCAGCCTCGGGCCAAGCCGCCAAGAGCCCAACTCGTCGTAAAAGGTTACAGTCACAGAGCTGGGCTCAGCCAAAGTGCAGATTCACCGATAAAGCCAC